>JAUPMG010077853.1:0-12946 GCA_031762675.1 Pachysandra terminalis | reverse complement strand
AAATACTTCAATGCTTGATGATCTGAATACACCACAAACTCTCGTTGTAACAGATAATGTCGCCAATGCTGAAGTGCCCGCACTAAAGCATAAAATTCAAGGTCATATGTTGAGTACCTCCTCTTCGCATCTATAAGTTTCTCACTGAAAAATGCTACTGGTCACCCTTCTTGACTAAGAACTGCTCCAATTCCCATATAGGATGCACACAAATACCTTCTCGAAGTCTGGTAGCACAAGGATTGGGGCTTGAGTCATGGCTTGTTTGATCTGTTGGAAGGTTTTCTCTGCTGACCCCGTTCAAGCACTTCGTAATGGGATTCATGATTGCACTAAAATTCCGCACAAACCAACAATAGAATGAAGCCAAGCCATGAAAACTACGGACATCTCCCATGGACTGCAGTGTAGGCCAATCTGTAATAGCCCTCACTTTCTCGGGATTTGGTTGTAATCCTTCTGCTGAAACAATGTAGCCCAAGAATACAACTTTCTTGCACAAGAAAGAACACTTTTTAAGGTTAACATAATGGGCCTCCTTTTGGAGAACATAAAGAATTTGGCGCAAATGATTCAAGTGCTCTTCCTTAGAGCGACTATAAATCAGAATGTCATCAAAGTAAACAACTACAAATGAACCCAAGAAAGGGCGTAGTACCTCTGTCATAGCACGTATGAAGGTGCTAGGGGCATTGAATAAGCCAAATGGCATTACAAGCCACTCGTACAGTCCATCGGGTGTTTTTAAAGCTGTCTTCCACTCATCTCCATGTATCATTCTTATTTGGTGATATCCGCTCCTTAAATCAATTTTAGAGAACACATTCGATCCGACCAGCATATCTAACATATCGTCTATCCACCACCGGGTCCCAAAATCTAATAGACTTGGGTTACCACCAAGCGGTAAACCCAGGTACGACAACGGCCACTCCTGTACCCTACACCCTAGGACTGATGCAAAAATTTCCACCCTATCCTGATTCATATTCATTCCCACCAAGCTACTCTTGTCCAAGTTCACCTTTAACCCTGAAACCATCTCAAAACATCTAATAATAGACTTGATCTAATAGGTTTGGCCTTCCTCCGCATGAATAAAGAGAAGGGTATCATTTGCAAACTGTAAGTGTGATACTCTCACATGATCCCTACCTAGCTCATAACTCGAAATCAATCCAAGAGCTTCTCTTTTGTTCATAAAACAGCTCATGACATCAGTTACTCTGGTAAAAAGAAAGGGAGAAAGTGGGTCACCCTGTCTCAATCCCTGAGCAGGAGCCACGAAACCGTGTACTTCACCATTCCACAAAAAGGACAGCACTACATTCCTTAAACACTGCAATCCACTTCCTCCATCTGACTCCAAAGCCTTTCCATTCCATCACTTTCTTAAGAAAGTGTCACTCTACCTGATCATATGCTTTTTCAAGATCAAGTTTTAAAACCATACTTCTTTACCCGTTCTCCTCTATTCTTCAATCACTTCATTAGCAATTAAAGCGCTATCCAAGATCTGTCTACCTGTAATAAATGGTTGAAGGAAAGTAATGGGAATACAAGTTTCTTTAATAAAATGGAAAATGGGAGGAGAAAGAATGAAGTGCTAAGTCTTGAAGAGGGGGATGAGAGAATTGAGATGGAGGAGGGTATAATATGTGGCTTATCGAATTATTATTCAAAGCTGTATAAATCGGAAAAATTGTTTGATTTTGTGCTGGAAAGAAGAAACGAGGGGTGTTTGGACGTGGTTAATAGTCAGGATCTAGAAAGGGAATTTGAAGTGGTGAAGGAAGCAGTGTGGGAGTTGGCGGGGGACAAGGCCCTAGGATTAGGTTGAGATCAATGCTTTCCCCTTTGGTTTCTTAGTAGCAAAGCACATTTATTAAGGGGAGACCAAATGCTGATAGTGTCCTAGTGGCTGCGGATTGTGTGGAGAAGAGATTTAGATCTCGGTGCCCTAGGTTGGTCATTAAACTTGATTTGGAAAAAGCTTATGATCAGGTAGAGTGGGATTTCTTGGATCAAATCCTAAAATGGAAAGGTTTTTGATTAGATGGCGTAGATGGATTGCGGGATGCCTTAGAAATGTGTGTTTTTCCTTTTTGGTTAATGGGTCGGTACACATCTTTATTCCATCTTCTAGGTATAAGATCCAACTAAATCAATAGAGTAAAATCTGTAATTACATAAAAAATAGGGTGTAAATTAATCTTTTTAGTAAATTAGCTAATATGTTTGATGTTGACTAATTGTGATTGATGGATTGTACTATGGGAGACTATGTGCAATACACACGATCATAATTCTCTTAAGTTATAATTTATGGCTAGGATTTCGTAGAAATTTCTAATCTAATCTAAGGGCTGAGAATTTAGATAAGTTAAACACTATCTAAAATGATTAGGAGTTAGATAAACTTAAACTAATCAAATAAGATATAAGGACTTAACCTAATTGTTTGATTGTAAAATTCGAATTGGTGAGAAAAGGGAAAGAGGAGCAATCGTACAAAAGAGATTGGAGATGCTTGAAGATTCAAAAAGGAGGATTTATAGAAGAATTTTTCCATTGATTAAGAAAACAATATTACTCTACTCTGCAATATTTACATTTCAAGGTAAATATTTAAATAAAATACTATTTTCGATATGGTGTAGGTATATATGTCATATTCAACGAGTATGATATAACATATAATCTTTAATACTTGCATATAGTCAATCTATGTTTGATCTAATGTAGGCATGAATCATATTTACATTGATTTGTGGGTTTTATATGTATGATCTACACTATGAATCCTATTGAAATCTTATGTATGTTTTAATTGATTGATTTTGCATTTAAACTGATAGGTTTATTGAGAAATTGTATTGTATTGTGGGTGATACATCTATATAATTATTTATATTTTCGTATGTGTTTTTTTTGGAGAATTTTTGGGTTTTACGTACTTTGGTATACCTCTCGACATACTGAAGGGTAGACCGAGATTTTCTGGGCAACTTCGGCGTACCCCTCGACATACCGAAGGGCTTGCCGAAGATTTTCCATGTTTTGGATGGTTTCGGGTTGGTCTATCGAAAGGTGTTTGGCAAACCGAGATCACTATTGAAGCTTTGTGTGAAACTTTTGTGTGTTCTGGTTGGGCAACCGCAAGGGGTTCGGCATATCGAAAGGCTAATGAGTCATTTTGGCATACCTTCGGTTAGGTGTTCGGCAAACCGAGATTTGGCAAAATGATCCGATCATGGAATTTTATGAGCAGCTTTATTATGCATTGATTAGATGGGATATGAAGTTTATTTTTGATTTTGACAAGTATTTTGCATAAATTATTCCTTGATGAAATTATGCCTATGTTTGCTTAACATATGTGATTTTGATTTGGGTTTCAATTAATATGAGGCATGTATAACTTGTGATTTACTTGTCGTAGCATATTTGTTTCATCCATTATACTGCTTGCATAGTTAATTGCATATGACACTTTTGCATTGCATGAGCCTTGAGCATTGAGACTTTGGCTAATACTAATGTTATTGACTTGACACCATATTCCCTTTGTTGAAATTTATGGACATAACATGAGTGTTATTGTAGCGAGGAATTGCAATATGTGTGAGGATTGAAGTATGGCCTATATTATATTTTATGGGTTGAGGGATTGGCTACCCTAATGGACCAAATTATTATCTTGTTTTGTTGGACAAATACTTGTCTTATTAGACAAATGACCGAGTGAAATTCTGTTAGTAGATTGGGTTCTGTTATGTTCCACTGGGGAGAGTTCATAGGTGATGCCTCCGAATACGTTCCCGTGATTGAAAATATGGTGTGAGAATTGTGCCCACTGGGTCAAATGAAGCCCCAGAAACTATGGTACACATAGAATAATAACCTGTTTAATATCCTGTTTATGGCCCTGTATGGGGAGGATGGTTCACGACGGCATCTTGAACAGACCGGGATTAGATCGGGTATGGACATACATTATTTGCTTGTCAAACAACATGTATATTCGATTTCATATTGATTGTGCATGACATCACTTGTGGTGATAATATATTTGTTGCATGAGCATGCATTGCATACATTAATAATATAACCAACATAGTATTGCATTTATTATTCATATTGTGATACTATTGCGGTGTTCTGTTAAGTGACAATGAGAATACCATGGATAGTGGATTTATCCCTATTCTATTCCTAAATGGTGTTTTGATTTGTTTACTTTCAAGCTAAGTGTAGCTTACGCTTTCAAGCAATAACAATTTCAGGTACACTAGAAGGAGAGCAACTGGATTTGAATGAGCAAGGAGGAGAGGATAATCAAGAAGGCCTTAGTTATAATGAGAACCGTGATATTTGAATTTCTTGGACTTTGTAGTAGGATTTATTGGTTATTTTGATTTGATTTTAGTTCTGGTCAGAGTAGGTGATAGGGAGTTGATTGATACATGAGACTAGATTAGTTTGAATGATTTTAATGCCACTGTTTATGTTATTTAAATACTTTTGGTATATATTAAATTTAGGTTTTATAATGATCTTAATTGTCAATGTGATTTTTTCTATATTGTCTTATCACTCCCATGTGGAATGAGGTGAGAGTTGCAGTTTTCAAATCTTTAGGGTCTCAATCGAGAACTCTAGGATTTGGGATGTGACAAAGTTGGTATCGGAGCCTAAGTTTTATGTTTTTCAATCATTAAAAGTTTTTGGTGTGATTGTGTGTATATTGTTTTTCTTTCTTTTCCCCACTGCTAATACATGTTTGTTACCTTACATGTAAAGCGGTTAATGTTGGTACGAGTTCATCAGAAGGGGGTGATGATATGAATCCCCAATTGACTGGAGTTTACCAAGCATTAGGAGAGATGGCTTCAATGATGCGACGAGCTCAAGAACAAGCGATTCCACAACAAACTGTAGTGCAATAAGATAGCTGTAGCATTGAGAAGTTTAGGAAGCTTGGACCTATTGTTTTCAAAGGACGATTGATCCAATGGAAGCTCAAGCTTGCATTGACTCATTGGAACATATTTTTGAGGTTATGGAGGTTGAGGAACGAGAGATGGTTTGTCTAGCTATGTTTATGCTAGAAGGTGGTGTAAATCAACTTTGGAGATGGCACAACATGAATTTTGAACTGGAAAGAGTTTAAGGTACAATTTTATTTAGAATAATTTCCTAAGAATGTTTGAAAGGAGTTAGAATTCATGAGGTTGGAACAAGATTCCATGTTAGTAGCAGAGTATGTGGCAAAATTTAAGGAGTTATCACCGTTTGCCCCATATGTTGTAGATGGGGAAGAGAAAAAGGCATTTAGATTTGAGAGTGGACTGAGGCCTAGCATTAAGAGTCGTTTGGTAGTGTAAGACTTCATTACTTATCACGAAGTGGTGGATTGTACTCGTAAGGTTGAGAAGGACATGCTAGAATTCATAAAGATACAAGAACAAAGAATGGGAAGGAATAACAACAAAACTGAAAATTTCAAGAACTATCAAGGGTAGTCAGATCAACAGAAGAGGCAAAGGATGCAAGGACCAATGAGCCCTTAAAATGCTAGAATTCATGGTATGAAGTGCTTCAATTGTGGAAGGTTAGGACATCATCAAAGAGATTGTCGTTTACCAAGGAAATTACAGTAGAATTATTATCAAGGACAACAACAACAGTTTGTGCCTAAACCACATTATCAACAGAATCAGAAGCCAATGTAGCAACAACAGAAAGGAAATAAGAATGGAGTACCACAGCAACAACGACAACCTCAACAACAACAAGGGAAGATCTATGCATTAGAGCAACAACAAAGCGAAGTGGTAGAAGGTATTGTTCGAATTTCTCATATTTCAGCACGAGTTTTGTTTGACACATGAGCATCTCATTATTTTATAGCAAATTCATTGGTTGATTGTTTGTGTTTACCTTTGGACGAGTTGTAGAAGGGTTTAGTAGTTGTGAATCCGGTTGGTGGTTCAGCATATTTAGGGAAGGTTTGTAAGTCTTGCCTAATTATAATAAGTGAATCTTCATTACCTATAGACCTGATAGTGCTTAATATGGAGGAGTTTGATGTTATTCTGAGTATGGATTGGCTAACTGCATATTACATACAGATAGACTGTCATAACAGAATTATATATTTTATGTTACCAGAAGGGAACATAGTGAAGGTTAGAGGATCACGATCTGGAGTGCTAAATTAATTGGCAGTTTTGGATTTATGGTTAGTGGACGAGAAGCTTGGATGGGAGTTGATTCCAGTTGTATGCCAATTTGGAACCTTATTCCAAGGTATTATTGGGATTACCTCCTAAGAGAGAGATCGAATTCCGTATTGACTTAATGTAGGTGCTAATCCTATTGCGTTATTTACGTATCGTATGGCACCTACTGAGTTAAAAGGAATTGTGAGTTCAATTGGATGAGTTACTTGCACTTAATTTCATTGGACCGATTTCGTCACCATGGGGAGCGCCAGCTCTATTTGTTAATAAGGACAAATCGTTGAGATTGTGTATCGACTACAGAAGATTGAACCAAGTTACATTGAAGAACAAATACCCGTTGCCAAGAATGGAAGACCTTGTAGATCACCGTTGTGTTGGAACGAAGGGAATGAGAGTATTTCCTTGGGACCAAATATCATTGCGGAGACTACGGAGAAGATTTAGCTTATTAGAGAGAGGCTTGTTACAGCTCAAGACGTCAGAAGAAGTATGCTAACGTGAGAAGAAGAAAATTGGAATTTATGGTTGGAGATTAGGTATTTCTTAAAGTATCACCAATGAAGGAAGTTTTCAGATTCGGAAAGAAGGGTAAGTTGGCACCAAGATTTATAGGACCGTTTGATATTTCTAAAAAGATAGGTAAAGTAGCTTACAAATTCAAGTTGTTGTCTAGTTTAGACCTTGTGTGTGATGTGTTTCACGTTTCGATGCTTAGAATGTTTAATCCATATGCTACTTGTGTGATTGATTGGCAAGCCGTTACGACCAAGGAGAACGCGACTAATGAAGAACATCCTGTGGAGATTTTGGATCGGAAAGAGCCAGTTCTACGTAACAAAGTGATTCCGATGTTGAAGATTTTGTGGAGCAATCACGAAAGATTAGAAGCAACTTGGTAGCTAGAGGAGGATATTCAAGAGAAGTATCCTAATCTTTTCTAACTAGGTAAGTGAATTTCGAGGACGAAATTTTCTTTAGGAGGGAAGATTGTAAGATTCAACTTAATCAATAGGGTAAAATATGTAATTACATAAGAAATTAGGGAGTAAATTAATTTTTTTAGTAAAGTAGCTTAAATCTTTGACTTTGACTAATTGTGATTAGTGGATTGTACTATAGGAGACTATGTGCAACACGCACAATCATAATTCTCTTAAGTTATAATGTATGGCTAGGATTTCGTAGGAATTTCTAATCTAATCAAAGGGCTGAGAATTTAGATAAGTTAAACACTAAATCTAATTGTAAAATTCGAATTGGTGAGAAGAGGGAAAGAGGAGCATCCGTGCAGGGGAGATTAGAGAAGCTTGAAGATTCAAAAAGGAGGATTTGCAGAAGAATTTGGCCATTGACGAAGAAGACAATATTACTTTACTCAGCAATATCTACACTTCGAGGTAAGTATTCAGATAAAATACTATTTTTGATATGGTATAGGTATATATGTCATATTCCATGAGTATGATTTAACTTAAACGTATCTAATCTTTAATACTTGTATATAATCAATCTATGTTTGATCTAATGTAAGCATGCATCATATTTACATTGATTTGTGGGTTTTATATGTATGATCTAGACTATGAATCGTATTGAAATCTTATGTATGTTTTAGTTGATTGTTTTTGCATTTAAATTGATAGGTTTATTGCGAAATTGTATTGTATGATGGGTGATATGTCTATATAATTATTTATATGTGCGTATTTGTGTTTTTTTTTGTAGCATTTCTGGGTTTTTCGTACTTCGGTATACCTCTTGGCATAACGAAGGGTAGACCGAGATTTTCTAGGCAACTTCGGCATACCCCTCGGCATACCGAAGGGCTTGCCGAAGATTTTCTAAGTTTTGGATGGTTTCGGGTTGGTCTACCGAAAGGTGTTCATCAAATCGATCCTTACCGAAGCTTTCTGTGAAACTTTTGTGTGTTCTGGTTTGGGCTACTGAAAGGGGTTTGGCATACCGAAAGGGCTAATGAGCAATTTCGGCATACCTTCGGTTAGGTGTTCGGCAAACCTAGATTTGGCAAAGTGATCCGATGATCATGAAATTCTATGAGCAGCTGCATAATGCATTGATTAGATGGGATATGCAATTTATTTTTGATTTTGATAATTATTTTGCATAAATTATTCGTTGATGGAATTATGCCTATATTTGCTTAAATATTTGATTTTGATTTGGAGTTCAATTAATATGAGGCATGTCTAACTTTTGACTTGTCATATCATATTTGTTTCATCCATTATATTGCTTGCATAGTTAATTGCATATGACACTTTTGCATTGCATGAGCCTTGAGCATTGAGACTTTGGCTAAGTCTAATGTTATCGACTTGACACCATATTTCCTATCTTGGAATTTATGGACATACCATGAGTGATATTGTAGTGAGGAATTACAATATGTGTGAGGATTGAAGTCTCGGATGGAGATGGACTATATTATATTTTATGGGTTAAGGGATTCGCTACCCCAATAGACCAAATTATTATCTTATCTTGTTGGACAAATGCTTGTCTTGTTGGACAAATGACCGAGTGAAATTCTGATAGAGATCGGGTTTTGTTATGTTCCATAGGGGAGAGTTCATAGGTGATGCCCTGGAATATGTTCATGTGATTGAAAATAAGGCGTGGGAATTGTGTCCACTGGGTCAAATGAAGCCCCATAAGCTACGGTGTACACGTAGAATAATCTCCTGTTTATGACCTCGTATGGGGAGGATGGTTCACATTAGATCGGGTGATGACATACATTATTCGAATGCCAAACATCATGCATATTGCATTTCATATTTTTTTTTTGGAAAAGATAGTACATTTCATATTGATTGTGCATGACATCACATGTGGTGATGATATATTTGTTGCATGGGCATGCATTGCATACATTAATAATTGAGCCAACATATCATTGCAATTGCATTGCATTTATTATTCATATTGTGATACTATTACTGTTTTCTGTTAACTGACAATGAGAATACCATGGATAGTGGATTTATCCCTATTCCATTCCTAAATGGTATTTTGATTTGTTTACTTACAAGCGAAGTGTCGCTTACTATCACATCCGAAACATTAGAGATCTCATTGGAGTCCCTATAAGATTCGAAATATGACTCTCACCCCATTCCACATGGGAGCATAGTGTTTAAACTCGGTATCGGATCGGGGATTGTTTCGGTCCGATACCTAGTTGGTCCGATACCTAGTTGGATCGGCGATTGAACGCTGGATCGGCCGATCCAAAATATGGCCAATTTTATTTATTTTTTAAATCAGAAAATTCAGAAAAAACCACATCCAAATCACTTTGTTTGAATTGTTGTGTTTGACTCTCCGTTCTATAGTAGCTTCATCGAATCTTCGTAGTTCTTTGTTTCGAAACAAGTAGAAACGATCTTGAGCTCAATGATCACAAACTACCACCATTAATACAACTCGAGGTCGCATGAAAAATAGCTAAATTGTCAGGCTAAACAAGAGAGCTGTTGAAAACGAACGAGTAGAGATGAACTTGAGCTCAAATATTACAAAACGACGTCCACTCACAAGCACATGAACACAAAAGAACCTCCATTAATGGAGCTCAAGACGAGATCTCATGAGCAAAATTAGAAAAGCCCGAGTCTTCCTCACAGTCTTTAGAGTCTTCCTCATTCTTAGAAAAAGTTTACCAAGTACTAACAACTATCCTCACAGCTGATAAAACCTCACTAATTTACTCAAAAAAGAATAGAGACCATGTTACTAACAGTTGTCTTCCTCACTTTTTTTTTTGTTTTGTTTTCAGCTATCTTTTCTTAGCCTCTAAGCTTACTAACAGTTGTCTTCCTCCTTACTAACAACTGTCAGTCTCAGAAAAAGCTTTAAAAAAAAGAGCTCTGAAGACTTCATTAATGAGAGATTGCAACGATCCAAACACTCAAGTTTCGGACGATCCAATATGGATTGCCCAATCAGACTCGGCGATCCCGAGTCAAATTGTCTGGATCGAACGATCTGGACCGGTTTTGGACTGAGTCAATGGATTTTTAATGTTTTTAGGATCGGCTTGGGATCGTGGCTCATCTCGAGCCGATCTCGAGTTGGATCGGTCGATCTGAATCAGGATCGGCCGATCCTTTACACTATGCATGGAGGTAGTCAATACATTGCCAAACAATATAATCTATCAAGATAATTATAAAATTCGGAAATAAAATATCTTTAAAATCAATCTATTTCATCAAACATCAAAACAGTAAAAATAGCGGAAATAAACTAACTACTCCTAGTCTTATGCTCCAATCAAACCTTATGAATTTCTCAAATCTGATCCTAATGATATTAATTCATTAAAAACATAAAGCCAACTAATCCTATTACAAAGTCTACTTAAATCATCAAACAATATCCTAATTATAACTAAGGTCTTCATCATATGCTTGTCCCTTGTCTTGGTCATCATAGTCCCGCTATCCCTCATCTATAGGTCCTGAAATATGTTTGCTTGAAAGCTTAAGCTGCACTTAGCTTAGTAAGTAAACAAGTTAAAACAATATTAAAGATTAGAGTAGGGACAATGCCACTTTTCAACAGTATTCCCATAGACAAAAACAGAATATTAGAACATGTAAATAATGATATGATATGATAATGCAATGAAATATGATATGATAATGCAATGAAATATGATATGTTGTGATGTCCAATGCAATATGGTATACTAGTTCAATTATTAACGAATGCAATGCATGCTGCGCATCTAAACATATATAATCACCACATGTGATCTAAGTAAGATCATATGAATGCAATATGCATGTTGTTTAGCATTCGAATAGTGTATGTCCACACTCGATCGAACCCCTGGCTAAACAAGATGAAACCATCACCCAAATACTTGGCCAGAATAGGGGGTTATTCTACGTGCGCACCGCAGTTTCGAGGGATTGCGACCAAATGGGCACAATCCCCATACCTTATTTTTTATCACGGGACTCAACCCATGGCCTCATTAATGTGAACTTTCCCTTGTGAACCATACATTAGCCGATGTACTAACAGAGTTTCACTCGGTCATCCATCCAACAAGACAGGCATTTGTCTCGCAAGACAAGAATCAAAGTTGGTCTATTGGGATGGCCAATTCCTCAACACATGCAAATCAGTCCGTCCGGGACTTCCTCACTAATATCATAATTTATAGATTATGGTAACACTCATTATATCCATAGATTCCAGAAATATAGAATTATGGGATCAAGTTAAGGCATTAGACTCAATTCAAGGTCATTATGCTCTATAGGTCTATGCTGTGTAAGTGATTTGTGCACATTAACTAATCAATCAATTTGTGTACATGAGCAGATGTAAATTGAGCTATAAAACATGATCACAATGAGTTCTGGAGCAATAACCATTCCAATCCAAATTTTCACCTGTTGGGCGAACATAGCAAATCTTCTTCAATAAGTCTTATATGCAAAATATTTATTAAAATACGATTCTAACGCCACACAGTCTTAATTAGGTCTTATAAACATGTATGCAAAATTCATGACAATCAGAGCAACTTCAAATTTTCGGTATACCCCTGGTCTACCCAGGGCTGTCGATGTCATTTTTGGCACACCTTTCGGTATACTGAAAATCCTCGGTACCTTGGACAGTAAGCATAGAATATTTCACAGAGGGTTGGCATACCTTTCGGTATATCGAACCTCCATCGGCACCTTGGTCAGAAACTAAAAAAGATAGGTTGGGGGTCGACACACCTTTTGGTATACCGATTGGTTGCCGAAACCCCCAAAAGTGTGGTCAGCACACTAATCGGTATATCGATTAGTCTGCCGATCCTCGGGACGAGCCCAAAAATTCATAAATTTGTTTAATTAAGTCCTTTTAAACAATTATTTTATCAAAACACTCACCATGAATTTGAAGTCCGAACAAAACCCATAGTTTATATCATAAACAACTCATTTAACTTACCTTGATCCTTGTATGGTATTCCAATCCAGAATTACTTTTTTATCATGTTTTTATGGAGTAGAAAAAAGAGAATTATATTAGGTATGCTATGTCATACTCAAAGAATATGATATATATATCAAGGTCATATCGAAAATAAGTTTTACTCGAATACTTACCTCGAATTGTTGAGTGGTGTTGAGTAGAACACCTTCTTCTTCCTCTTCCAGCTTGATCTTCTGCAACTCTAAGCCTTTGAGATGCTGCACCTCTTCTTCTTCTTCTTCTTCTCTCTCTCTCTCTCTCTCTCTCTCTCTTGTGAATTATGGTTCATACGTCCAACTCTAATGTTTATATAGATTTTCTACATAATTTAACTTAGTCTAGGAGTTGTTCTTAGTCTAGGATAATGTTTAAATCTCAACCCTTAGATTAGATTAGATTAATTCTATCCCTTAGATTAAATGTCCTAGTTATAGTTGTACTAATCATTAGTTATCTATTTAATTTGAATCCTAGTTAAGTTGTAATTAGTATTAACTCTTATTGAATCTTGTTGTGGCAGCAAAACTTACTCTTCTCAATTAGAGAGAGTTTGTATAGTAACTAGAAGTAGGGCTAAAACAATATATACACAAATAAAGAAAGAAAGGAAAAAGTGGAAAAGAGAAAAAGGGGTTGTGTGGGCCTCATGGCCCACTCGCCCACACTAACACTCCCCCTCAAGCTGGAGCATA
>JAUPMG010077842.1:0-12946 GCA_031762675.1 Pachysandra terminalis | reverse complement strand
AGCACCAGCTGTTGTTATCTGCGCAATCTGCCACCTTCTATTTTCTTGAGAGATCTTCTTAGATTTAGAAGCTTTGCAGATCTCAAAACAGATTCTCCAGTTAATCTAAAACTCTATCATTAGATAAGACAAATCAAATCTAATTATAAGAGATAAAGATTAATTGAAACTAAGAAACAACTTTTAACCAATTTACTATTGGTAAAAGACTTCTCAATGATAATGCACAGTCTAGTTTGTTGAAACTTATTTGAATGAACAAACCAATCAAGACAGTAGTTAAATTCAAAACTGATTAAAATTATCTGCATGAAGAAACCAACCAAGACATCTGTTAATTTCAAAACTGATTAAACCTTGATTTGAATATGCAAGAGAAACAATGCCACGACACATAAAATGCTAACACATCCTTAACTAATATTATAGTTGATAATTATTATTATATAGCATAACGTATTAACATATATATATGTTTAATATTAGTACATAATATAAGATATAGGAATATAAATGTATAATAACATAAACAAATTGAGCCGAGCTTTAACCGAGTCGAGCCACCCAAGCTCGGCTCAAGGTCTTTAAGCTAATGAGGTTTTTTTTGGACCTAGGTCCGGCTCGTGTGCCTAATTATAACTGAAGTTTGGCTCATACAAGCCGAGCTAGCTCGGCTCACTGGTGGCCCTATAAATAGATATAAGACTAATTTTAAAAAAGTGTAAAAGTATAATTTTAAAATGTTAATATGTATATAAAACTGTAATTTTAAAAACTATATATACAAAACAATAATTATTAAAAATGGTTAGAGTTTTGGGGAGGCCAACACGCAACTCCACTCAAGGTAAGTGGAGTGTAGAACAAACATGTGATTTTAAAAACTTTGGGAGGATGGCTATCCCCGCTCCTAGTTCCCTGACAAAACTTACATGCGATTTTAAAAACTTTGGGGGGCCATGGTCACCCCCGCCCCTGAATCCGCCCCTCAAGTTGCGATACAACGTTGTCGGAGGGAGGTATGTGCAACAAGTACAAGACCTCAAAAGAGGCCAAATAAATATCAAAAAATTAACATATAACGAGGGCTTAAGTATAATTTGCTTATATATAGAGTATAGACTAGTATGAGTTAAAAAAATAAAAACAAAATCAAAGAAAACACGTATTTCGGTACGTATCATTGATTAGGGCCATAAAGGAGCCAAGTTGATCTGATTTTTGCCCAATTCAGCTCGGGCTCGTAAACCATGAGAAAGGTTCAGGCTCATTAAAAAATTTGGGGTTCAGGCTCGGCTCAAGCTCGGCTCGGCTCAAGCTCATTAAGATAATGAACTTTTTTTGGGGTCAAGATAATTATTGAGCTCAAGTTTGGTTCATATGAGTTGAGCCCGAGTTCAAGCCGAGCTAGCTGAGCTGGTTGATAGTCCTATCATTAATGTTGTTATAAAACATGTGTTCGTCCTTATTTGGAATTGAAAGAAATGTTCAATAGAGGCAAAATAGGAATAAAAAAATCGAACAGTTCAAAAGTGATAAACATGAAATTTTTTGTTTAAAGGGCAAAAGGAAATAAAAAATCAGACAAATCTCTGAAGGGATACATGAAATTTTTTGTTTAAAGGGCAAAAGGAAATAAAAAATCAGACAAGCAAAGGGAAATAAAAAATCAGACAAATCTCAGAAGGGATACAAACGAAATAAAAACAAAATTTCAAAGGTAAAATGGAGATGATGTCGGTCGAACTAAGGATATGAAAGTTCTCTCTTTTTATGTAAACTATTGATTAAAAGAAGTTTTTGTTTCAAAAGAGCTATAGAAAAAGAATGAACCTTTCTAGCTCGTACTCCATATGATCTGTGTTTTGTTCCCATTTACTTCTTTCTTTACTTTAGATATATAACTTTACAGCCTTCACTTCAAAAGCTTTCATGCGCGTGAATGACGTCCGCTGCGAATTGATGGCAGAGTTGTTAATGTTTTCTTTTTGTTATCAGAAAAGGTTTCACGTCGTGACTGTCTGCAGCTGCTCCATCTGAGTTCAACGATCACAAGCTCTCCTCTGTCCTCTCCATTACCCATATATCTAAGGAGTTACTAAGCTGTACTCCTATTTTATACACAATAAGTAGTGTGTGATTGGGACTTGAGCCCTAATGAATAGAAAAGGCACCACTGAACTGATGAAAGCTTCAACATCATAAATATATAACAGGGTTGTTTTATTTGTAACCGTTTGATTTGATTTAATTTTATTTTTCTTATCATTTTTACCATAGTTTTTCATGATAATAAAAAAACTATGAATAAAAAAGCTAAAAATATTTGAACAAGTTGATTTTTTTTATATGTTTGATCGTTCTAATAAAACTTTAAGATGAATTAATTAGTTTAAATGCCAAGTGGCTAAGTGTGTGGTTTAGGGCGTGTTTGGCATTTCTTCTTTGGGCCCTGGAAGCAATTACTGAACCTCAAAACACTTCAAATAAATAGATTAGCGTTTGGTAAACTTAAGTAAAAAGCGATTTCACAAGAATCGCTTCATCCAAATGTAGTTATTATTTCCTGTTTCTAAAATCACGTTTGCTGGAATCAGTTTTAGGTTTTAATGAAATGTCTTATGGTCTTATATGCCCCTTTAAAACTTTTAAAATATCTAATTTACCCATGTTATCTTCATGAAAGAAATATATCTTATGGTCTTATATGCTCCTTTAAAACTTTTAAAATACCTATTTTACCCATATTATCACCACGAACAAAACTCCTACTGAATATAGATTTCCTACTCTATACAAGCTTCTCACAAATCTAACTTGGAAGCGCTTTTTTCAATAGGTGTTTAATAAATATCTTTTATTCCTTTGAAGCAGTTTGAAAGTACTCTAAGGAACGATGACAACCCCTCTGATAGAAATCGGGATGAAAAAAAAAAGGGGGTTTAGGAGTCGCCACCAATCCTTTTTACGGTGTAATTGGACACCGAGGCCTTACATATTCTATGACATTATAGAATAACAACTAATGACTCCCACTACAAAAAAATATAGCTTTTAGAGGCAGTTTTTGGCTGCCGCTAAAGCCTTAAAATCCGTCTGTAAAAGTTAGCCGGCGGTCTTTAAGACCGTTGGAAATAATAGTGTCATGGCCTGCAGCGGTTTTGTTTGACCGCCCATAAAGATTGGATTTTGTTTAAATCGAATACAAAGGATACCGGGGGTCTTCAAGAGGTGCTTTGGAGAAGATAAGATAGCCCATTTTGTTTAATCAAAATAAATGGCTCATTTTGTTTACAGCCCTACAGTGTCATGTTTGCAAACAAATCTAATCAAATCTGTCATGTATCTCACTCGAACCTACAAGATTAAACCTATTTGCAAAGAAATCTAATAAAATCCTGTTTGCAAAGAAATCTAATAAAGTCTGTCATGTATCCCACTCCAACCTACAAGATGAAACCTGTTTGCAAAGAAATCTAAGATACACACAAAGAGAGAGAGAGAGAGAGGAGTCACAACAAACAACATTAAACTATCAAAGGGAGAGAGTCTCCACCATTAAGAAATCTATCACAAACCCATTTTCACAAAATAACGGGTTATATAGGTAGAAATCAATCTAAATAAACTTAGATTCCAGACAAATATATAGAAACCCGCACCTTATCACTACCCAAAAAGCTATTTTCAGTGCAACCTTCTTAATCAGGAATAATAAAATAGAGAATCTCGGTTGAAGAACCAAAACAAGATCAAAAGAAGACGTGGTAAAAGGAAATTAATGGAGAATAATATCACTTTCAACATCACAAGGTGGTTGATAAGAGTATAATATGTAATTGGATCTTTATATTGTTTATCTATACAAAATTAAAAATATAAATTAAACAAATTATCAAAACCTCAAAATGGATTGTGAAGGTAAGAAATTAGCAATTATATATAAGAGCATTAGAATGGTAACAAACCATATAAAGCTTGATCACACAAAAACTGTCTCAACTATGGTCTAATTTTGCTGCTGTTGGGTGTTATTATTGTCGAAAGATCCTTGCTAAGAAGTCGAGTTCATTACATCAGATATATGTTATATCATAACAACAATGGAAAAAAAATGTGTTTGTTCAGTACCTGTCTAGATACAAAACTATGGAACGTGTTATTAAGCTCCAATAGCTCTGCATCTCGCCGAGTCGCATCCTCCTGCAAAGATTTTACTTCATCCCTCAAACTCTACACCTCGGGCTCTAAGTTACTAGTACCGGTGTAGCTAGAAGAATTCCCCCACGTACTGGTTGGGGTCGGATCCAACCCATAGCCGCGAACACGGCCACGTTTTTCAGGTCCCCTGACCTGAGAGTAGACATCACTGCGAGATGTACTATCATATTACCCCTTCGGTGCCTGTGACATAAGGTCCTGCATGTGATGCTGTAAAATACGATAACAAATTATGAGGAACAAACCTTACTAAAATAATAGAAAATGAAATTAATTCAAACATACCATCCTTTTAGCTGCTGCATCATTTACTGGGGCGCCAGCCTTGCGAATGTGAATCTTCTTGAATATCGTTGCACGTCCGTGCGGGATGTTGGAGCCGCTCTTTACTTGTTATTCGCGACCAGGATTGAACGAGTTAGCTCATCAAATAATGATAAATTAAAGTTTGCATAAAATGTAAAGTTTGCATAAAATTAAGAAGTTACCTCCTCATAACCAACTCTGGCAAATCTTTGTGCCAGATGTATGGAAAAAAGCTTGTTTTGCTCGATTACGCTTATTTGTCGTACTTCGTTTCTGCAATGAATCCATTGAGGTGTTCAGTATAAGTTACAACCATAACTATGATCAAGAAAATGATAAAATAAAAAACAAATCTTTGTATTTATTAATTACTTGTCATTTTGGAGAGTTCCAAAAGTGAATAAGAGATTACCACCGACTCCCAATGACACCATCAGGGCGGCTGGCATATTTCTCTACATTATTAGAGCAAGCATCATAAACACCTTTCGTTTGAACTCAGATTTATGGTCCCTTCATTTCTTAGAGACTTCATGACAAATTGGCGCATGGTAGGTGCTATATCGAATTTCCTCTACATTATATATTAAATTATCATACTTATAAATTCATTGTTTAGATTGCGATGGTAAATAAAAGTATAACAAACAATAATTGTTTTTTACCAGAATAGCTTGCCACGGTCGTTCCTTACGAGTCTCTTCAATCTCTCTCCAGCTATGAACATTAACGGGTATCAAATACCTATCACGAGCTAAAGTCCCACAAAAGTTTTGAAACATTGATGAATTCTCTCCCATAGGCTGGCCAGCTGCATTGCATATAATAAGAAGCTTTTGTCTTTCTAGTAGCCTAAAAATATCGAGGCACCTTGTTGGGTCTCGCCCCCTCCTCGACACATGCGCCGAAGAGCCCTCTCCTGTAGGACCACCATCCATATGGTCCATCTACACATACATATACAAACACATTATGAGTTTTGACTTATGGCAAAAGGAATAAAATCAAGCACAAGAAGTTAAAAAATATAGCTTAAACTAGAGTGTTGACTCAGGTGTATTAAAATCTGTTATGTTTTTCAAATATAAACAGGTGAAGATTTCAAATAAGCAATCTTACTATTATATTTTCATCATTAAACTAACGAAGGGAGTTAAGTTTCCCTAAGCACATTGTAGAAAGTACAAAATAACAAAATGGAATCAATAAGCAATACAATTAGATAAGTAAAATTTTACATAAACCTTGGACATGTAAAAGAACCAAAGCATAACTACATGCATAAACTAATTTAACCCCTCCTCCCACATCTCAACTCTCATTCATTCAATACACTTTCAAACCACCACTTTTTCAGACACCACCAGTACTCTATGGAGAGAGAGAGAACATAAATTAAATCAAAGATATGAAATTAATATATAAACATGTTCAACTACAGCTTCAAATCTATAACAGATCCCAGTATGAAGATTAAGAAAGTGAGACAGAATATAAACCCATAAATAAAGGACTGAGAGAGAGAGGAGCAACTAATGTTTCTGAAGAGAACCCACCATTACTCATATTTCCTTCTCTATACCAAAACTAGGAGGCCTTACATTCATCATCATAGAACATGCCGGTCAAAAATTGTTAGCAAAGTAGAAAAGGAATAGGCTAGAAAACTAAAAAGCATAAGAAAGTGTAAAAAATTTATATTGTACTATGCTGAACCATTAAAAGCTTGCCAAAATTGGATTCCATCTTTTCAAGTGTAAAAACCAGTTAATACCAGAAGCATTACCTAATTTTATCAGTCCATTTAATTGATAATATGACAAACACCATACATCCACCTTGGATCTTAATCGTTCTCATATACATCTTCGTCAATGTCTGCTCACATTACCTAATGTTATCAGTCCATTTAATTGATAATATGACAAACACCATACATCCACCTTGGATCTTAATCGTTCTCATATACATCTTCGTCAATGTCTGTTCAACCTTCATCATCAATGTCATTAGTGGGAGTGTGTTGCTCATTTTGTGTAGGTGCATCAATAATGGCTCCAAGCACATCATCTCTCACCTAACTCATAGCAACATCATCATCAATTTCCATACCATCCAAGTTTTGGGCACGGAATGGCTGGTTCTCCAAGAATCCAAAATCATCCCCAATGGATTCCGCATGCATATCAAAGAGGCCCCTCGGTTTAGTCTTGACGACAACATACCAGTCTGGATTAGTTGGATCTTGAACATAAAATACTTTCTCTGCTTGAGATGTCAGAACATATGGTTCATCATTTATTTGCTGAGTCCGGAAAAACAACAGTGTAAAGTCCACCAACGTGAACCCAAACTCATCTATTTTGATTCCTCTGCTCTGGACCCTCACGTCTACCCAGTTGCACTTGAAAAGTACAGATTTAAGGTTTTGGGGTGGGTGGATTTGACTTGGTGCATCCAGTGGATCCACTGGATGCGTAACAAGAGATCAATTTTAGGCATCCCACCTCATCCGGTCTAAACCGGTTATTGACTCATTGGTTTTCCTATCATCCTCTCAAGCATTTGGCTTGGCTTGTGATTGATAAAAGATGACAACTAAACTATGACTTAAGGATTTTATTTTTTATGAACTCATATTTAGTGGACAAAAACAATCACACGTGTCTTAAGATTACTGGCATCCTAACCTAAACCGGATTCTACATGAAGGGTTGAGGTGTATGTATTTAAAGGCCAATGGAAACCTAAAACCGGTAAGCCAACCTCCACACATGGATTTCTCCACATGTTTCTTGGGCCGTTTGGTATTGAGGTGGAGTGTTAGGCGCCGACACCGGGGACAATAGTCGCCCGGCCGTAGGCCTACTAACTTTGGGAGCGTAAGGTTTGCCACCGGGGACAATGGTCGCCCATTTGCAAGCTTAGAAAATAGAAAAAAAATGCATGCTTAGTCTATACTTATAACGGGGCTAACCAAATGTTCTAGTTAAAAAGAGTAATAGAAAAGAATATTATGAAAGTGATTAGACATGAACTAACAAGTGACATTAATATGAAGAAACGAGAACTATTTAGATACAAAGAGGGTAACTACATTATAACAAGGAGAAAGAAAACATAGAATATGCGAGAATGAAGTAATCTAAAAGGAGTCAAGTAAGAAGAGTGTCACTCTTCTATTGATTGAGAAGAAAACTCATCTTTTCTTGGTTTCACATACATATAGAAATGTAACTACATGAGAAGAAAGAAAAACATGTGTAGAATGATTTGAAAAGCGAATGAAAAAAACACTAAAGTAAACTATAAGTAGAATGAATTTAGAAAAGACTAAGCTAAAAGGAAAATTATATTTCCATTGCTTGGAAAAGAACAAGCCCTTAATATAGCAGAAAATCAAATCATATGAGATGAGGAAAGAAGGTTTGCAAGAGCTAAAAAAGACCAAGTAAAATGGAGGTTTCACTTTCCCATTGATTGAGAAATTAAATATTCCTTACTTGGCTTCAATGTGAAAAAGCACTAGCTATATGACAAAAGAAAGAACGCATAGAATGTCATGACCTAAGAAAAAGAACAAGTAAAAAGATAATTTCATCTTCCCATTGATTGCAAAGGAAATTAAACCTTACTTGTTTTCACACATAAATATAAACTAATCACATGAGAAGAATATATAAAACTTAGAGATGAAACTTTATAAACAAAACCAAGTTAAAAGAAGAGTTATATTTTCTCATTAATTGAGACAAAGAGCTACTCCATACTTGATTTAGCTTTAGTAATTAACTATGCTAACATAATAAGAGAAGTGACATAAAAAAGGCTAAAAATAAGAACATTAAAACATAACTTGGTGAGGTAAGAATTATCTCGTTGTTGCTTGACGCATAGAACTTTGTTGAATGACTTCACTTGAATCATTTTTCTCTTCAAATGTGAGTTGTCAAGCTTGGGTTCTAGACTACTAGGAATTTCTAAAGATAACGATAAATAGTTTTTCTAAGGCCTAAGGTAAGGCTTGAAGGTGTGTTGAGATGTATGAGAGATGTAATATTTATAGGCTAAGGGTGAAGGCCTTGGGTTACTTTTGGAATTTTGAAAATGACAGTTTGGTCTTTTAGGTGGGATAAAGTTTCACAATAACTGTCTTTTATGGGTCAAAGACCAAAGACCAAAGACCAAAGACCAATGCTGAAAACTTTGTTGAATGACTTCACTTTAAATGATAAAAAGGAGTGTAAATGTCAAGGGGTTATGTGATGAGAATTAATATGAGAGGATGACATATGTGGTAATAAATAGTGGGTCAAGGGTTAACCAAAGCTTTTTCCATTATGGATGATAGATGCATTTGTCTTTGAACCTCAAAAGGCGTTGCCAAAATGGTGAAAAACTTGAGATGGTTATGTGATTTAATGGGTCAAAGACCAAAGACCAATGATAACCCCAATATGAAATGTAGACCACCTCTTTCTTGGGTTGCCAAAAGTATGAAAAGCATAGGATGTGTATAATGGGGTGGATTAGGTTTGTCTTTTTTGTATTTTTTGGGTCAATTGTTTGGACTATGTGGATTGGGCTTTATCTTAATTGACTTGGATTGTAGATTGGGGTACACAAGAACACGGGCAAAAGTGTTTGGACTTTATGAATTGGGCTACATCAAAATATGGGTTTCCATTTAATTAAAAGGACAATTAATAGAAAATCCATTATTGACATATTTCACCAAATTGGCACTTATCATGGTAGAATTTAAATTTTGATCCTATGTGTATCCTAAGGCTTTCTAAAGATTGATTGCCACTCATTTGAAGAAGATTCAAGTAAGTTGGCCAAAATTGGGTGTCTACACAGTTCTTATGAAACGCTTCATAAAAATCAGTTTAAAGGAATCATTTTTCCTTCAAAGAAACAATGCCAAACACACCCTTAAAGATGTTTCGTAACATGAGGTTCTAGATTTTTCTGTTTAGTAATGAATAAAAATGCTTTATGATCCTAGTAATTTTAACCCAAATAAAGGATCTAATTAATTATGATCCTTGTAGCATTCGAAGTGGTGTATGGCTAAAATTTATCCAATTCATGCTTCACTAACATGGTGCACGTGGATTTATTATTTATTGCTTTATTTATTTATTTTCTTGTAAGTTACATTTTGCAAATTTACAGCATAGTAGAATATCAATATATAGAAAAATAGCAATAAATCTTAATACGATCGTAAATTGATATGATCAAACAAGCCCCAATAATAGAAATTCACTACGCATGCATTAATATATATTATAGCTTAAGCCTCTTCAAAGACATGTAATAAAATTGGAACAATAGAAAGGAGATTAGCATGCATGGATGCCGATGAATGTGCTAAGCTTGCAAATAGAGTTTATTGTTCATTGTTCCAAAAGCTGGAAGCCGTTATAAGATCTGATTTACATTTAAAATAAACAAAGTACTCATTGCTGACAAGACAAATAAATATATTAAGGAAAGAGATTTTTCTTGTTGGTATATCTAATTTTATATTTAATTGACTGCCTTTTTCTTACATTCAATTCAATTAATTAACCATCCATTTGATAGATAACTAAAGAGCTAAGTCAGCTGTTTAGTCTTTTTTATGTATTAATATAAACTTTTATGTTTTTTGTGTAGTAGTTAGACCACTTAAGTAACAATTGAAAGTTGCTTAAATTTTTTTATTTTTTATTTTTTTTTTAATAAAAAATTGGTACTTACAAAGCATGATCAGTAATTTCTATTACTTGGTATGGTCTTATTAGGTTGAAATTCACATAACAAAGAGAGACTGAGATGACTAACATATAGATGTTTTGGAGTTAGTTCAAAAATCTTCACTACTGAACACTACACCTAAGAAAATTGTCCTAAAAAACTAAATAAATAATAAAAGAGTGTTGATGTAGGGTGAAGTAGAACAGGGTTGATGAATCCGATCACTGAACACATAACCTTTTAGAGTTGTTAGGGTTAGGACAAAACTTTAGAACAATAGGAATAAAAGAGAAAAGCTTCTCAATCAAATTTCATAAAATCGTCTAATTCGCCTTTACAACTTTCTCATAACATCTATTTATAAGAAGAAAAATCATAAAACCTAACTTAGGGCCCAAGTAACTAATTTTAGCCATCTATACAGTTTAATAGGAGCCATTAAAATAAAGTAATCTCACATGACATCTAAAACAAAACCGTAATGACAACAATACCCTTAAAATTCGTCACTTTTTTGCATCCAAACTTTTAATCCTATTTTGAAGATCAAAACACTAAAGTTTCAATAAAGTAGTAGAAACAGCTAACGTAGGAATTAAAGAGATTTTTCCAACGAACCAAAAATCGCTAAAAACAGAAACACGAGCATAAAGTTATGACCCTTACTAACAGACTGCATCAAGTGCCTTATGGAATCTTAGAAGGTCTTGAAGTCATGACCAATTGGAAAATAAGAAAATAAATAAGTAGGTTAAATTGTCCACAAATATCTTTGATTCAACAGCAATATTTTACAATAACGAAAGCAGCTACAAAATGTTCTGTTGAAGTTGACTAATATGGAGTAAATGATCTTGTTGGGCCTTCTAAGAAAGAGAGCATGAAATTATCCAAAAACAAAAAGAAAGAAAGAAACAAAAAGCAGAAACCCTTTAATCCGTGCCACCCTTGTAGGCAATAATGCTTCTAGATATCATTCTTAATCTGTTCTGATTTAGACATTATTTGTTGTTAATACGCGATCTCTTATTTGGCTGAAAAAGAGAAGCACATTCCTCACTTTAATCCATCTACCCTCAAGATCATCAAAAGATTATCTTTGGCTCTTGATTCGAAAAAAACATCATTAAGACATCCATCATTGTAAAGAAAGAAAGATAAAAAGCATTAGTGATTCACTAATTAGTTGTTATTTGTGCTTTTGATCATTCATCAAAGAGGAACCGAATCTGAGAAAGGGATTTGTACTGAGCTCGACCTCCTGCGGGTTGTGCTGAAAACCTAAGCCCAGTCGTAAAACAAAATTGTTAACCCTGTATAATCTGACCCAATCCAACCTTCATTCAATGGTACCTAATCTAACCCAACTCAAGGAGTCGAGGATGAATCGTTTGGATTATAATTGTAATCTTGGATTTTAGAAAAAAATAAATGACAAGTATTTTTTTTCACGTGTTTCAATAAGAAGAGACATGAAAGAAGAGTTGGTCTACAGTGCTGACATTTGTTAGTCTGTGTGGTAGAGACCTTCATTTACAACCATCAATTTATTTTTGCATAAAATCCCAATCGTTAACAAATAGTTCGGCATAGTATAATTCTCAAGAAAAGAAAATCAAATTGGATGACTTGCTTAATGACTTTTCGGTGAGTTTTTGTATTTTGTGAGTAGGAGTAGCCATCAATTGAGTTTGGGTCGGGTAGAGTCGGGTTGGGTCAATATATAGTCAACTTGAACCTACCCATTTAATAAGCGGACTGCTCGGGTTCGAGTGGGTTGACGAGTTTTATGTTATAAACCCACCAACCCAACTCATTTATTATTCATGTACGTATGATTTGGATCAATATAGGGTCGACCCAAACCCATCCATTTAATATATGTAAACCCAACAATTCAATTCAATCTATTTATTGTTTGGCTGGGTTCGGAACAGGTCATTATTTGGGTGACGCATACCAGCCCATTTAACAAACGGACCACTCAGGTTTGAGCAGGCTGATGGGTTTATAGAATAAACAAGCCAACCCAACCTATTTATTATTCGGGCAGCATCGAGGTTTCAATCCGAACCCATTAAAATATCGGGTGGGATGATGAGTCGAGTCATATTTTGTCATCTCAAATTATAAGTTAGGTTGGAGTATTGGAGAATAACTCTCCATCATTCATTTTATCTTTTTGAGGAAAAAAGTTTAGATATGCAAAGAGAAAAATTTCAACTTATTTTCTTTCAAAATCTCTCTCTCCAACTCTTTCTTCAACCAAACAAAATAAAATGGTTTCTATAGCATTTTCTTTTCTTTTCTCTCAACATCCAAAGTTTCAAACATAGCCTTAAGCCTTCTTCACTCAAGCCAGGATGATGCGGTTAGATTCGTTTAGAATCCGACAAGTTCTGCGAAGCAGGTTGATGGACTCCATGTTATCAACCTCCAAAGTTCTATTGGCAAGAGCTAGGGGTGCAATTCGTTTCGATTTGGTTCGGGTTGGCATCAATCCAAAATCAAATCCAGGTTAGTCTGGATAGGGTTAGCTCGTTTAATACAATATTTTTAATTATTATATTATAAATATAAAATCTCATGTATCATATATATATATACTAGCAAAAGAACACGTGCGTTGCACGTGAAGGTTTATCTTATAATACATGTTATAATTAAAAAT
>JAUPMG010077821.1:0-12946 GCA_031762675.1 Pachysandra terminalis | reverse complement strand
TGGGGTTTTGCAGACACAATGGGATTTAAGTTTCGCAGAGAAGAGAGAAGAAAGATTAGAGGAGAGAGAGAGAGTCTCGTCCGAGCTTTGATTGGAGAACAACAATGGTTTAGGTTTCCTTCTTCCTTCCACTCTCTTCCACTGTATCTTACTCCTTGAGAAATGTCTTTGAATCTCTTTCAAATGATCTAAATTTCCTTCCATTGATCTCGGTCGCAGCTTTCGACGGTCTCGAAAGAGACAAGAAAGCCAGATAACCTTCAAAAATCTTCAGTTCTTGTTCTTTCTGTTTGTATTTTATTTTTCTTTTGTAGTTGTTTGAAAAGTCTATAAAAGATGGATAGGTGGGAGAAATCTCTCCACACGGGATTCCTTATTTCCTTTCGTTTTTGCTTTTTTTTTTTAAAAAGCAACTTAACGGAATACTCTCTCCACAGTTAACCCACATGTAAAAAGCACGAGACTATCGTCTGGACGTGTGGCGGTAATCCGCGCACTGTCCAGACAATAGTCCAAACACATATACCAGACGAAATACTCTTTTTTTAACCCTCTGTGGAATAGAGTAATGGCTGTTTAGAAACGTTTTTAGAAACGGATTTTCTGTTTCTCACAATAAAAACTCTTTACATGTTTGATAAGTTTGTTTTTTGATTCGGTTTTCAAAAAAGAGTCAACATTTACTTGTCTACATAATGGAGAACTTTATTTACAGCCACCGATTGGTTTTTGTATAAAATATCAACCGTTCACAACTGATCTGTACTATGCTGAATTCGACATGTTTCAATTCTCCTTAAAAAATCCGTTTCGAAAAACTACCTCATTTTCTAAAGTTAAAAAAAGTTGGCTTGCTATGTTTGGAACCTTTGATGTTTAGATAAAATAAAAGAAAGGATAATTCTACCATACCTCGATAGTTGCGGCATACCTTCCGTATAGAGTAGCAGGAAAAGCAAAGGTAGCTATAGAACCAGTTAATCTAGTAGCAGGAGCAGCAGGTGGGATCACTGAGGGTTTTTTGGATAGGGTGTGCATTGATTTGCTTATGTATTTGCCCGATCCAGGCAGATGGGGACTGGGCTCGACCACAAGGAATACCGCGAAGCTTCCAAAGCAAGGCGAGAAAAAAAAAAGGTTTCAAAGAAAACATGATATGCCAAAGGCAAACTTGAGATACCAACAAAGGAGTCTTAACTCATGGCTGTCGCATGCTATGCTTCATACCTCACTTGTTGAGAAAGATTATTGACGAACTGCAAGTGGTGAAATAAAAGCAATGGGGCTTGAGTCACCGATCGACAATGGAGGAAAATGAAGAGCATGAAAGTATTTCACAATACCTTCTGATTGTGAGTTGTTTTCCATTCTAAACCAAGGAGAGCGTAGGTGTCCGGAGACCACCCTCACTCCACCAAAATTTTGCATAACTTCCTTTGATCGTGAGTAAGTCCCTTAGATAGTCAATTGGATAAAAGTTAACACGAAGGAAAAGATGCCTGGAACTAACCGTTAGCGGGTTGTAAACGGTTGAGATTTTATATAAAGCAATTGATAGCTGTAAATAAAATTTTTCCATTACGCAAAAAAGAAAATGTTGGCATTGTAGGCTAAGGCACTGTTTGAATCATCGAAAAACTTGCAAAATAAAGAAAATAAAATTTTATAAAATATTTTATAAAAAAATAATTTTCTTTCTACATTTTCTTGTTGTTTGGAATAAATGGAAAAAAATAAGAAACTATATAAAACAAACAGCACCACTGGCCAATGTTAGAAACGGTTCAAGGTAGAGAGAGAGAGAGAGAGAGAGAGAGAGAGAGAGAGAGAACTCAGGTAAAGAGAGAAAGAGAGAGGAGGGTTGCATGTGAGAGAGTGAGATGGAGAGAGGGAGGGAAATAAGAGAAATAGGTTACAAAGAGAGATATCGAATATTTGGGGGAAAGAGAAGTGGGTTGAGAGAGAATTATTAGAGACCTTTGAGAAAAAGGAAGGCCGTGACGGAAAATAAGTTATGGTAGATTTTTTTGGAAGTTGTTTTTAAGATTCTTTTAATACTTATTAAAAAAATTCCAAAATTTATAATTTAGGGTTCCAAACCTTTGGTAATCACTCAAGCCATTAGAATTTCAAGTAATGGTATTTTCGTTAAAACAAACGTCAAAATTTTTTAAAATTCAGAAAAGACTTTTCTTTTCCATTATTTTCCAGGGATTCAAACAGAGCCTAAAAGAAAATGCTAAAGAATTGAACAAAATTCAGGGATAAATATCTATATTGTCAGTGTTCTTGTTTTTTATCTTTGAGTATTTGACATTTTCATGTAGTTAAAAACTCATAATTGTAATGAAAGAACTATAAATTATCCCTATGAACCTAAGCATAAAAGGAAAATGAAATAAACTAGTGTAGTTTAGGATACACCGTTTACTCTCGATTAGAGTAATTGCCATATGTCGAAGTAGACTTCCCCTTAGACTTCCATGCAACATCGCCCTGTAAGGTCATAGTACGTCCGGTACGCTTTGCTGACTCATAAAGGCGAGTGAATGTATCTTTCTTTAGATTCTCTAACACTAGACGGTAGTCCTTCATCATTCCGTTGATGCACATCTGTACTAGGTTGTCTTCTATGGTTGTTTCCCGACAGTCAATTGCAGGTCATGGAATTGCCTCACGTATGGCTCAAGGCCTTCATCGGATTTTTAACTTTCTTTACCCAAGTCCATGAAGGTTAACCATTCCTCCACCATGATCAACCTTCGCAGCAAAGCTATTTTCATCGCCTCCCAGTCAGGGATAGATTTGTGGGGAATATTATCATACCAAGTGTAGGCACGATTATTCAGAGATCGGGAGAACTCCCTCAGCTTTAGTTCTTCATCACTTGCAAATGCTCCCATTGCACCGGTGAACTTACATGCTCTTTTGCATTGCCTGTTCGCCCATTGTACTGTGGCATGAAGAGTGATACTACATACTCAACAGGATATGGCTTCTTCATGATTGTCGTCGGGGTACGGAGGTATGTTGTCAATGCTAAACTCAATAGGCTTCTTCTTCTCCTTTTGCATGAGACTCATGAACTGCTCTCGAGTTATGAAGCCATTACTGTTCACAGAGTCTGATTGAGGAGCAATTACTGAAGTAGTCACAAGAGTTACCACAGGTGTCGTAGGTGGTGTTCTCTCCACATTGGCTCCATCGGTGGTGTGGGGATGTGACTCTCCCATGTGATCAACCTCTGCAACAGGTCCTACATCTTTGCCAGTGCTTCCTCCATCTTATTCATCTTTATTCTCATCATCTCCGTCTGATCATCAAGATCATTAAGGTAGTAATCTGCATCATGTTCTTCATCAGGCTCTTGCAGGTTATCTGGTACATCTGCTCCGCGTCTCTCCTCCTCAGCAGGAGGAGATGATGCTCTTGCTTGCTCCATGGCCTTTGCTTTTCTCTTTTGTCTTTCCATTCTTCTAATAGTGATTAGTAGGTAGGAGACCTAGTCCCCAGCGGAGTCGCCATTGTTTCGTGGGTGGTTTTGTGAATAGTCACCAAGAGTAATATTACTGATCGACGGGAACCTAAATCAACGAGTGACCATATCTCGTCTCTAGAAGAACTAAAAAGTCAAACTGGTGGACTGTCTAACACTGGTCGAACTAAGCTAAGGAGAATAATGGGTCAAGGTGTTGGAACTTCTCCAACCCTTAGGGCTCGAATTAATATTATGAGTGAACCTTTCGCAGGCTGCCTACGTACCCAAACAGGGATCAAGTCAGACGTAGTTCAAGGTTTGGTAATTTTCGGAGAGGTCTCCCCCTTTTTTCATCATCTTTTCGAATGAGGGAAGTGAGCCAGTATTTATAGCTTTTGGAAGAGAGTGAACTGCAGTTAGAATTCCTAACCACCATTTTTTACGGTGGTTAAAACATTCACCTGGGGTACTATGCATCATGTACCCCAATCTCTTACGTGGACCGATCACAAGTCGTTTGGATAATTACAGGTTTTTCCACTAAGAGAGCGTGACATGGCCTATAACCCCAAATACGACCAAGTGTTGGCGAGCCTCACGGCACCTCGATATGGGCGTTAGTGATAAGTAGATATTCGTAGTAATGAAAGCTATTTAGCCTTGGCATCGTTAAGACTGTCTAGTCTTGACGCCATCGAGGCTACTAGTCTTAGTACTTTCGTGGTCCTCGAACCTTAGTACTTTCAAGACTGTGTGACATTCTACGTCATCAAGGTTCCCTCTAGCCAGAGGTAGTATCACCTTCTATGTCTTAAAGCATCGCTCTAGACGGAGGTAGTATCACCTTCTATGTCTTAGAGCATCGCTCTAGACGGAGGTAGTATCACCATCTATGTCTTAGAGCTTTGCTCTAGACAGAGGTAGTATCACTTTCTACCTCTTAGAGCTTCGCTCTAGACGGAGGTAGAATCTTCTTCAACGTCTTAGAGCTTCTCTCTAGACGGAGGGAGTATCACCTTTTACGTCTTAGAGCTTCGCTCTAGACAGAGGTAGTATCACCTTTCACGTCTTAGAGCTTCGCTCTAGACGGAGGTAGTATCTCCTTCTTATGTCTTAGAGCTTCGCTCTAGACGGAGGTAGTATCTCATTCTATGTCTTAGAGCAATGCTCTAGACGGAGGATAGTATCGCCTACGACGTCGTCGAGCATCGCTTTAGACGGAGGATAGTATCGCCTACGACGTCGTCGAGCATCGCTCTAGACGGAGGATAGTACCACTACGACGTCATCGAGCATCGCTCTAGATGAAGGATAGTATCACCTTAAACATTGATAAGTGTGTAACACTTGCACTCGTGGGCTTATTACCGCTATTTTTTAGTCTTAGAGGTATGTTAATGTGAATGAATTAATGCAATTTTACTGTTTTGCAGGTCTGACAAGGATGAGGAGAATATCGCTCTAGACGTTTGTGATTTGTCTTCCATTTCTTTTAGATAATTATTAGATTGGAGAACGTGTAATATATTACTTTGGATAGACTAAAGATGATTATGAATCGAATTAGAGTTTGATTTGAATTGAAATTCGAGCTGTTCTTCGTGTTCTTCGTTTTTCTTCCTTGCTGGAGCGTATGCAATTTGTGGAGATGAACTTCTACATCCCTGTTGAAGATCAGCTATCCATGAGTAGCTAAACTCCTTTGTGGAGTGTTGATGTAACCTCTAAACCTTCTTGCTCGTGGTTTAAATCCCATGAACTTTAGGTTGATAATTCACTGTTTGATAATTGCACAATTTGAGTACTATTTTAATCAGTAATTTATGCTTAGAATCAAGACTAACAGAACCTACTGGCCATAGATTTGTTAGGATTGAACCCAAAGTGTTTCTATTTTTTGTGATTATAGGAATACTAATTATGCATTAGTGCCTAATGACATGATGATTATGATAGTATTTGATAGGCCGTGCCTAGGGAAGACGGGTTGTACTACAAAGTAGATTAGTTGGTGTAGGTAGACAGGGCGTGCCAATCGAAGATAGGTTATACTTATCCCATATGATAGTGTAATTCATGCCTAAGAATTTGATCGCTTATGCCTAGAGAAATCGAAGATAGGATATGCATATTCTTAGCATGATACCTTTTTGGGATGTTGTGTGTGCTTGTAGCCACACACGTCTGTTTTTAGATAGTGAATTAATTCCTAGAATTCATGAGATTGCCATATTCAAGGGGTTAGAGGGATCATCAATGCTCTACACTTTTGTCTCATTGATTAATCTTTTAATTTAGTTTATTTGATTTTTAGATTAAGATCAGAATTTTCCCTTGCTTTTTCTAATTAATTTCATTAGAATTAATCTGGTAATTTTACAATAAAAAACTCCCATTAGTCCTTGAGGTTCGACACCCTCAAAATAGCCTTATCCTACAAGAATTCGTCCTATTGCGAGTGGTTATTATTGCACACATCAATTTTTGGCGCCGTTGCCGGGGAATGGTTGTCGGTTTAGATTGCTAATTTTTGTTAGATTATGTCTATTTGAATTTTCTTAGATTTATTTTAGATTTTTTATTCTATTTTACGGCTGTGTGTTGTCTGTTTCAGGAACTTCTGCAGAATTGTGATCGAGAGTCTTAGGATCGAGCGCAGGATTGTGATCGATCGCAATTTCACAGGTTTGCCAGATTTGCTTAAAAACTTTCCAGCAGCCACCACAGCCAGGTAGCTATTTTCTTTAATATTGTTTTTAGACTATTTATGTTACTGGTGTATGAAAGGTAGGCGATCCTTAGCCCTATCAATTTTATCTTGCAACTAAGAAGTAGAACGGACTCTTAGAGAACGTAAGGACCAAAAAGACTCTAGCTTGGTAGGAAGACATACACTTGAACCAATGGAACCAACAGAGGAAAATATTCTTCTGTTGCTTAGGGATCACTATATCCCTTCCACATACACCTCTCCTTCTTGCATTCAGTTGCCGCAAGTTGCAGCACCTCACTATGAGATTAAGTCCAGCATAATTCAAATGCTCCCATCCTATTTTGGACTTAATAATGAGGATCCTTACAAGCACCTAGATGAATTCCTCGAAATTTACTCTACCATTAAATTGTAGAATTTTTCTGAGGATGCTTTAAGGATGCGGCTGTTCCCCTTTTCACTAAAGGATAAAGCCAAGCATTGGCTGAATTCCTTGGGGCAAATACTATCACTACATCGGCTCAAATGCAACATGAATTCCTTAAAAAATATTTCCCCATAGGAAAGATCAACCAGATTCGGAGAGCTATCACTAGCTTCTCCCAAGTGGAAGGGGAGACATTTCATGAGAGTTGGGAAAGACTTAAAGACTTACTCAGGAAGTGCCCACACCATCAAATTCCCAAGTGTCAGCCCGTACAATGCTTTTATGACAGTTTAAGTGAACCACATAGGTAGATGGTAGATAGCTCATGTGGTGGCACTTTTATGCTTAAAAGCGAGAATGAAGCATGGATTCTCTTCGAGAATCTATGTGAAAATTTTGTACAGCATGCTTCAGCTAGTAGGAGGGTGCCGGGCCTTAAGGCCCCTAAGGCTAAAAGTCTTTTTGAGGTGACTAATTCATAGGATGTGACTAGTAAGGTGGAAGCATTATCACGAAAGCTGGACCAAATTATGGCAGCTGGCTTTGCTCCTATTACTCCACCTCACATGTCAATCCCGAATGAACCATGTGCATTATGCTATAGTCCCTCACACCATACTAGAGATTGTACTTCCTCGGGACAATTTGCTAACTTATCTCATGAGAATGTCAATGCTGCCTTCTCCAGACCGGGTAATGATCCATACTCCAATACTTACAACCCTGCATGGAGGAACCATCCGAACTTTTCAGGACGGGCTCAAGCGCCTGAAAATTCGGCTCCATCATATGGTATGCAACCTCGCGTGCAACCATATCCTAATCAATCTTACCAATCATCTACCAACTATAGACCTGGCCAGCAGCACTACCTATCAGCTCCACCTCCTCCTAAGAATTCCGCCTTTGAGGAAAAGGTATTGGGTGCACTTAGTAACCTTGAGGCAAATACTCAGTTGCTGAACTCCCATTCTCAATCCATAGCAAAGCTAGAAACCCATGTTGGGCAGATAGCTAATGCACTCAATAGAAGAGAGGTTGGGAAGCTTCCTAGTCAGCCAGTGGCCAATCCTAAAGGGCAATTCCTAGTTGAGGGGACCACTTCTAGCAGCTCTAGCCATGAGCAGATCCATGCCGTTACCACTTTGAGAAGTGGGAGAGTGATTGAAAATAGGGTAGATGAGGAAAAGATTGAGATAGTTGACCCAATCCCCATTGAAAATCCTAAGGGGTCAACTAACCAAAGAGGGAGTGATGAAGACCCTTCTCCTATCACTCCTGCTCCTGAGATACCATATGAGCCTCGTGCTCCCTTTCCTCAAAGACTCAAGGAGCCCTCTTACCTTGGAAAACAATGAAAGAAGATTAAAGACATGATGGAGGTCTTTAGGCAAGTTAAGATAAATCTTCCTTTCATTGATGCTATACATCAGATTCCCTTATATGCCAAGTTCTTGATGGACCTTTACACTCAAAAGCGTAAAACTAGGAGTCACACTCAACAAAAGGTTCATCTCACCGAGCAAGCTAGCTCCCTCATTCAGCACCACATTGCTCTTAAGTTTAAGGATCCTGGAGCTCCGACCATATCTTATCTCATAGGAGACCACGAAATTGAGAGAGCTCTCATTGACTTGGGAGCAAGTGTGAACTTGCTTCCTTACTCGGTGTACTTGCAACTTGTCTTAGGAGAGTTAAAGGCCACGATGGTTATCTTGCAGCTAGCAGATAGATATCTTACGAAACCTCGTGGCATCATTGAAGATGTGATCATATGAGTGGATAAGTTCTACTTCCCAGTAGACTTTATCAAACTTGACACCGAACCTGTCCAGATTCCAGATAGACACATTCCTATCATCCTTGGATGTCCCTTCTTGGCTACAGCTAATGCTTGCATTAACTGTAGGACTGAGGTGATGGAATTTTCCTTTGGGAATATGAAGGTTAAGTTGAACATCTTCAACGCATTTCAGCATCCACCGGATACAAGAGAGTGTTTCTTCCTAGACATCATTGATGAATCCGTAGAGGACTCACTCCCTCACCTATTGATGGACGATTCATTAGAGGCTTATTTGGCACACTTCGATGCAGATTTTGAGGTAAAGAGTTACAGTAGTGAGGTTCAGTCCTTACTTGATACAACAACTACCCTAGACTCTCGTCCTTGGAGAGCACCAAAGGAGCCCTTCCCTCTAACTTCTAGTACCCCTCCCATTCCATCCCTTGTATCACCAACACAATTTGAGCTTAAACCGCTGCCGAATAATCTCAAGTATGCCTTCTTATGATTAAACGACACTCTCTCTGTCATTATTGCTTCCGATTTGCAAGAAGACCAGGAAAGTAGACTGTTATCTGTGCTTAGAGAATACAAGGAGGCCATTGGATGGAGTGTGACAGACTTGAAAGGAATCGACCCTTCTATTTGTATGCACCGCATTCATTTAGAGGATGACGCTAGACCTTCCCGAGAGGCACAACTTCGGTTGAATCCTAACATGAAGGAGGTGGTAATTAAAGAAGTCATAAAGTTGCTTGATGCGGGTATTATATACCCCATCTCTAATAGCAAATGGATCAGTCCCACACAGGTGGTACCCAACCAGTCGAGTATCACAGTGATAGAGAATTCTGTGGGAGACTTAGTCACTGCACACGACAACAGGATGGCCTGTGTGTATTGATTACTGGAAGCTTAATTCTGGTGTTAGGAAGGATCACTTCCACTTCCATTCATTGATCAGATCCTAGAGCGTCTTGCGAGTCAAAGCTACTACTGCTTTTTAGACGGATATTCCGGCTATAATCAAGTGGCTTTTGACCCCCAAGACCAAGAGAAGACTACCTTCGCTTATCCCTTCGGTACCTTTGCATATAGACGCATGCCCTTCGGGTTGTGCAATGCACCTGCGACTTTCAAAGGTGTATGATGTCTATCTTCTCGGACATGGTTGAGAGGTTTCTAGAGGTGTTCATGGATGACTTCTCAGTCTTTGGCTCCTCTTTTGATTTGTGTCTCCATCATCTATCCCTTGTGCTTCAACGTTGCAAGGAGACACATTTGATTCTGAGTTGGGAGAAGAGCCATTTTATGGTTCAAGAAGGAATTGTCTTAGCACACGTAGTGTCTAAGAGAGGGATTTAGGTAGATAGAGCAAAAGTGGAATTGATTTCTAATCTTCCACCTCCTGTTTCAGTGTGGCAGATTCGCTCTTTTCTCGGAATGCCAGCTTTTATCAAAGACTTTTGCAAGATAGCACGACCTTTGTGCAATCTTCTTGCCAAGGACATCACATTCGACTTTGTTAAAGCTTTCCTAGAGGCATTTGAGAAGCTGAAATTCTTACTTTCTTCCGCTCCCATTATGATGCCCCCCGATTGGGCTCTTCCCTTTGAGATCATGTGTGACACATCAGATTATGCGTTAGGAGCAGTCTTGGGACAGCGAGTCGAAAGACTCCCACATGTCATTTACTATGCTAGTCGAACTCTTATTGATGTTCAAGTGAATTACAGTACTACAGAGAAAGAGTTGCTAGCTGTTATTTTTGCCTTGGAAAAATTCCGCTCTTATCTTTTGGGTTCTAAGGTGATTATATATTCGGATCATGCGGCACTTAGACACTTACTGGCCAAAAAGGAAACCAAACCCCATTTTTTTCATTTTTTTATTTTTTTTGGAAAGGTAAGTAATAGTTTATTACATTATCAAAGATAATACATTTTGACACTCCATACAAGTGCATTCAACGCACCAACTCACACACTACACTAATGAGTATCCCACCTAACTATTAACCAAGACAGTGACAAACTAACCACTGTTCAATCAAAACAGCCTACAACAACACTTCACCCACATTCACCATACAAGAGCAAGCAGCACACCAACTCACACCACAAGCCAACATGCTTCAACAGCACCAACACCGCTTCAACTACTACCATCTGCCGCAACTCAAGCATACACATCATCAGGCCAACCACCATCTTATCTGCCCAAATGGCAAGTCAAACCAAGCAACTAACCAACAGATTCACACCCATCCACAATACCGGCACCAAGGCAGCCACCCTAGCAAATATGATTTGTACAGATGCTCCAGAACATCAATAACAGAACCAATCAATGCACAACCCAATCAGCACCACCAATCCAACCCAGAAAAAATAAAACAAACCACCACAATATCAACACACTACAGTGTAACCTACCCTGTTTACTGAAACAAAATAATACAATACTCTGTTATATCCAGCAGTCAATCCCCACATCAGCATCCTTACTCCACTCACAGACTCTTCCCTAGTTCAACCTTCTTATACGAGGAACACCTCTAATATCATCTCCAAGAATCGCCTGCAGACTTAACGGGAGATTCCCAGTATCAAATTTGTAGATTCTATCCTTTTGCTCTGAATATGAGGCCATAAGATCAGCAGCAGCATTGGCTTCTCTAAATACATGTTCCACTGAACAATTCACACATCTCATCTTCTCTTTAATTTTCATCACAAGGAAACTTACATTCCAAGGACATTCATTATTAGAGTTCAGAAGATGTTGAGCACAATTAGAGTCAGTAGATATCAGTATATTACTCAAATTTAATTCCACTGCCATCTCCAGCCCCACCAGAACAGCTTCCATCTCCTAATACAACCCCGAAATTGGCATACGAGCAACAGCAAATGCACCAATACATATACCAGCCTGAGATCTGATCACCCCTCCAGACCCTCCTCGCGAAGGACTAAAAGCACCATCTGTATTTATTCTATACCAGCCATTAGGAGGGGGAGTACATCTAATACTCACTACCATTCTCGGACAAAAGGAAACACTAATTTTCTATGCATGACAAATTTCTCTGTTTTCCTCACAGTCTAGCACCTTTTCAGATAACAGCCTAATTTTATCAGTCACATCTTTCCTTATTTTATCCAAAACATACGATTCAACCCTATACTCATTTCCAAATATCCTAGCATTTCTTTCCTTCCACAAGTGGTACACAACAGCCCCAAAACACAACGTCCTTATCAAGCCAACAAACCTATTTCCACCACACTTACTTATCATCCAATCAACTTGCTCCTGCCAACTCCTTCTTTGACAGATTAGCTTGCACTTGCTCATTGTAGAAACCCATACCTGCCATGAATACGAAAATTCAAAGAACAAATGATCATGAGAATCCCTGACCCTTCTACATAACACACATTTAACATCACCAATTATCCCAAACTTTTGGAGTCTATCTTGTGTTAGTAACCTCATATGAACAGCAACCCACCCAATAAAAGAGTGTTTCGCAATGTGCCCTTTAAACCACACAATACTTTTCCACCTCACCATATTAGAATTATCTCGCATCTCAGCACAAGTATCTCTGATATTGAACAACCCTTGTGTATTAGGTTTCCAGATAATCCGATCTGCACTTCTACTAGAATACAATGGAATTTGCTCCAATTTACTCCACACCTCTCTCAATATTGGAGACTCACATGATGGATATTGCCACTCTCCATTTACAATTAAAGAACTTACCAAATCAAATCTATTCAGACCTTCTTGATAAATGGTTCTATAAGACACCAACCAGTGTAGAGGGCCGAAAGGATGCCGGCCATCCCACCACAAAGAAGTGTAACATCCATTTGCAATCTGATAGCCTACCATTTTACTAGCCCTTCGTCGAAGACCCAACACCTTCCTGCATATCCATGAACAACTCACTGGACATTTCATAATCCAAAAATTGTTGTCCTTTATACGATTGCATCTAACCCACTTTGCCCATAATCCTTGATTTTTAGTTATTATCAGCCAGATAAACCTCATAGCAGCAGCTTGATTCCATTGTATCAGATTACATAAACCTAACCCCCTTCCTTCTTTGGGGAGCACACCTTATCCCACTCCACCAGATGAGGTTTTTGCCTCCCAACTTCACCCGCCCACAAGAAATCAGCACACATTTTATTTATACTTTTCACCACTTTCTTGGGAAGAATAAATGCTGACAACCAATATGAAGCTATACCCCAAATAACACTACGGATAAGTTGTACTTTACCAGCATATGACAATAACCTCCCCTTTCAGCTACAAATCCTCTTCTTGATTCTGTCAAGAATATCCCAACAGTCCTTTATCTTTAGCCTTTGAGTTATAAGAGGCACTCCCAAATACTTCACTGGCAATACACCCACTGACATTTGTATACAAGAAGTAACAGCACATTTCTCTTCCTCATTCAATCCAGCCATATAAACCCTACTTTTTGTCTTATTAATCTCCAATCCAGCAACCAAC
>JAUPMG010077810.1:0-12947 GCA_031762675.1 Pachysandra terminalis | reverse complement strand
GCCACATTGGGAGGAATTTGGAGTGACTATTATGGCTGATGGATGGACGGGACCCACAAAGTTATCAATCATTAACTATGATTTATTGCAAGGAAAGAGCAGTGTTTATGAACTCTATTGATGCATCTGATGAAAAGATAAAGAGTGCGACGTACAATGCTGGTCTTATGAGGTATTATTAATGAGGTGGGCCCGCAAAATATCATACAAAATAGTCACGGATAATGGGAGGAATTATAAGGCAGCTGGTCAGATGATGCAGAGGGAATACAACTTGTATTGGACCCCATGTGTTGCTCATTGCATTGATTTGATACTGGAGGAGATTGCACACCGACCGACAGTATCGAGTGTGTTAGCGGATGCCCGGGCGTTGACAACGTTTGTCTACAATCATTCTTACGTCCTTACAAAGATGAAAATATGTGGTGATGACGTAGTGAGACCAGATATTACACGTTTTGCCACCAATTACATTGCATTGGAGAGTATTTTAGGGCACATAGAAGGATTAAGAAAACTCTTTACTGGAGAAGCTTGGAGTAGCAATTCTCTTAGTAAAACTGATCTTGGCCATAAAATAGAGGATATTGTTCTACGTAATGAATTTTAGGATAAGGTCTGCAATCTTGTGACTACATTAGAGCCCATTTATCGAGTATTGAGGGCAGTAGATACGGAAGCATATCCTACAATGGGATCCATACATGAGTCCATGAGGATTATGAAGGAGTAGATTAGGGCTGCTAGCTCAAGATCATACAGATGGATCCATACGATTATTGATAATCGTTGGTACAAGATACTAGAACATCCTCTTCACAGCATAGGTCAGTGAGTTTTATGAGATTCTAATGTTTAATGAGTACTATTCTTTAGTTTTTGTTAATCATTTTTTTTCATGAAACTCAGCATACTTCTTGAATCCCAAGTATCATTACACTCATCGATTGGGATCGATACCCGATTTTCTTAACGTTGTGCATGAAGTATATGAAAAGCTGGAACCTAATTCGACGGGGAAGGGTGATTTTGAAAATGAGGTAACAACAACTAACAACTGTATTCAGATTCTCAGAACCTTGGTATCTAGTTTTGTTCCTAAATTTCTAATGTCCAACATACTAATAGTAGTACCAAATAGTAACTAAATACTAATACCTGGGATTGGTTAACTTGATAGCTTATAATGTTCAGAGATGCGATTGGTTCATTTGGCCGGCAGGCAGCTGTCGACTCGAGTAGGATGATGCCATGTAAGTAGCTTAAAATGGTTGACTTTTAAGTGATTTACTTTACTAAGTAAATTGTTAAGTGCTAACGCAAACAAAACAATTCACAGGCGAGTGGTGGTCGATGTATGGCACTGATGAACTATACTTCGGATGTTAGCCGCCCAAATCCTTGCACAGACAGCATCATCTTGGCTTGCGAAAGGAACTAGAGCACCTTTGCCCTCATCCACACAAAGCAGAGGAATCGTTTGGCCAAAGATAGGTTGCAGAAGCTCGTATTTTGTCATTATAATATGAGGTTAAGGATGAGGCAACTTAAGATTGAAGCCGAGAATATCATGCCGAGGGATCCATTAGATGCCATGTACAATGCCGAGCTTGATGACTCCTTCACAGTGGGTCATGTATAGTGCTGAACTTGATCAGCCTGACGGCCAGCTCAATCCTGAAATTGCTAGAGCTGCCACGGAGATCGGGATTGACGTTAACACTGTGATGGATGAGGAGGTAGGGACAGCGAGCGGAGACTCATTCGATAGAGCGATGAATATCATCCCTCCGTCAGTGGCATGCATAGTATTTAAACTCGGGTATCATCCCGGTCCGATCCTGAGTTGGATCGGCGATCCAACTCGGGATCAGTCAGAGTCGGACGTTCCATCGTCCAATCCGTATCGGGATCGGACCGAGTCAAAGTATTTAGCATTAATATCGGATCGGTTCCGACTCGAGTATCGTCCCCGGTTCGATCCCGAGTTGGATCGTCCGATCCAACTCGGGATCAGATAATCCTTTAAACTATGGTGGCAAGGGCAACGAGACAGAGACAGGGAGGTGGTGAGAGACAGAGTGAGGATGCCTCATGATATGAATCATATGATAATGCTGATGATGCTGATTATGATGGAGATGGTGATGAATCTGATGATAGTGATGGTGATGGTGGAGATGGTGATGGTGATGGTGATGGTGATGGTGATGGTGATGGAGATGATGGAGATTATGATGGTGATGATAGTGATAGTGGTAACGATGGTGAGCAGGGAGGTGGTAGCAGTGTTCCTAGTGGTAGTGGACGGGTTAAACCTACACCTACTACTACTAGTACTAGATCTGGTAGTAGGCATACAGGGTCTCAGAGTCAGAGGCAGCGTACTGGGTCTCAGAGTCAGAGCCAGCGTACTGGGTCTCAGAGCCAGCATCAGAGGTCGACTCACGTTAGTGGAGAGCGTGATCATGGACATGGTGCCCCCTCTATAGACCAAGAGCCTATTACAACAGCGCCATATCATTTCCAACCCAAGGGAAAGGAGAAGCATATGGGTGCACGGGATGAGACATCTTTATCTCACAGCTTTGGGTCCATGGATGTTGGATGTGAGCAGCATGGTTCATCATCTTACGGAGCTGGAGGACATTTTCCATACATACCTTCACAGTCAGGCTCCGAAAGCTATGATTCAGGACAGGAGTCGGCCCAGTCGGGATCATATGACCATGGGAATCCGTTGTATGATTATGGGTATGGAGTTGTGCCACAAGGATATGGACAGGTCCAGGAGGACCAGCAAGACTACCACTACCCACATGTTGGAGAGGGCCAGGGATATGGATATAGTCAGGGGTTATTTCCAGTGAACCCACCATTGGCATCAGAAGGATATGAATCATATGATCCCTATGGCTATGGCCCCGTTCAGCGTCAACCTATCACCGTCTCATTCACCTAATATCCTCAGTATCTACCCATGGGGATGTTGGTGAATGTCAGTTCAGAGGAGTACGAGAGATGTCAAAGAATATACGAACTGGTATCATCATACCATGAGTTGGCAGCAGTAGTGCCATTATGTTGAGTACTTGAGTTGAGTTTGTGACTTGTGAGTTGTGTCTTGTGTGACTTGATGACTTTCACATTCAAACTTTGGGTTGTACTTATTAACTTATTGTATCATTGTGATTGTTGTTTGTGAGTTATGTGATATTTTGGCTTTGGGATATCATTTATGGAGTTATTTGACATTTAGACCTTTTTAGTTTAATTTTCATTCTTGTATAAATGAGTCAAATGACTATATGTAGTATATAAGTATGCTTTGTTTTTGCATGTTTTAGGCTTGTTAGGTATATTTTAACCACATTCCTCATTTAAACCCTTAAAAAACAAATCAAAAATCAAATTTCTCCAACCTGGCGAAATATTTCGCCAGGCCGGCGACATTTCGCCGGCATGCCGCCGACATTTCACCAGACTAATCTAGCGAAATGTCTGGCGAAACGTCTGGCGAAATTTAGAACCTTGCCTGGGTATCAACTGGGACCTCAAGAGAGGGAGCAGCACCCGGGACTTCTACTAGCAGGGTTCCCTCTTCTTTGAAGCAGCCTTCCTCTGGTACCCCTACCAGCAAGGTCCCTCCTCCCCTGGGAAGATCTGGAACTCGAGTTCCAGTCAGCAGGAGTCCACCTCCTCGCCAGAAGGCTGCTGCAGCTGAGACTTCGAGAGTTCCTCCTCCGCTCTTTGAGGGCTCTTCCTCTAGTAAGTAACTCCCTTGTATAAGTTGACTGTTGAAATACTTTCCTCTTACTGACTTTAGCTTTCTCTCTGATGTAGCTCCAACAGTGAGAGAGGAAGGAAGAGTTGGGGGCAGGGTACCTCAAATGACCCCTCCTACCTTGCCACAGAGGGACCTTGGAAAGGCTCCCATGGGAGAGGTATAGGAGAGGGAAATCCCTAGGGTGAGCAGGAGCCCTCCTCCCCCAACTAGAACTTCTGGTAACGCCACTGCCAAAAGGGGAGAGGAAGGAGGAGTCCCAAGGACTGCCCCTGATGAGGCTTTGGCGATTCCTCCCTTGGTCATGATTTATCCCCTCTCAGATGCAAGTATTTCTTCCTTCGAACCTTTCTTTCGAATTTTGTTGAACTTATGAAATGTTAGGTAATTCTAACATTTGTGTTCCTTGCAGGATGATGAGGATGAAATAACTTCCCCTGTTCCTTCGAATATTAAAGGAGCAGGGAGTGTTGATGAAGCAGCAACTCCTCTTGTAGATAAAAAAGCTGAGGTTGCTACTCAAAATAAAGAGCATGAGGTCACCTCTGGGCCTCCATCCATTCCTACGGAGGCCACAACTATACAGAGTAAAATGGTTCCTCCTACACCTCCTGCTCCAGCCCAAGAGCCAAGAATCATTGCTGATGATCCCGTGAGGCCAAGTATTTAAGAAAGACGCAAAGTCAACCCTCAGAAGGAAGCAAAAACTGAAGCCCTGTCTTCTCCCCCTGCAGCGCCTTCCCAAGCTCAAGTACCTTCTGAAGTTCCTGCCACTAAGCTGCAGCTCCAACTCCCGAAGTAGCGTCCTCTTCTGGTATGAAGCGCAAGAGAGAGTCCTTCGCCATTCCAGCTATCCAGAAGAGGAGGGAGTTGTCCCCTGATAGAGTAGAAGATCCTAAGGAAATGGAAATAAAATATTGAATGGATCTGAACAGGGTGACCTACGGGAACCTGCTGCCGAAGACAGCCCTGCCAAGTCGGAAGTTCAGGAACTTCGGGTATAGGGAGATATGCAGACTTCTCGAAGTGATGAGCCGTAGGAGCCTGCATAACATAACTACTGAGGACTTGGAGTACTGGGAGAAGACAGTGGCCTGTCTAAAGGAGATGCACTTCCAACTGGATTGGTTGAAAAACTGGCTGGAGCAGTTGGAGACCAAGGTGCAAAAGTTCAGCAAAGTCAAGGAGCTTGAGACTTGTTTCAGTGGAGACGGAGGAGGTGAACAAGTTGCAGCAGATCTTTAAAAAATGTATATCATATGTGAAGGAACTGGAAGAAGGGGTTGATCATCTTGACCAACTAAGGAAGGCCGTTGCTGATGAACTTGTGAACTTCCGGAGTGATCAAGAAGAAGCAGCACATACCCTGTCCAAAGAGCAAGCCAAACTTATGAAGGCACAGACTGCTCTTATGAGAGCAAGTATTCCAGTTCCTGGAGCTACAAGATTAGGACTGCTTGAAGGAGCCTTCGAAGGCATCATCAAATCCCAACTCACTGGAGCACAATAGTCTCATTTTTCTTTTCCTTTGTAATGTACTTATGTATAATGATAGAATTATTTTGTAAAGAAAATTCATTCATTAATAAAAGTACTCCCTCAACCACTTTCCATTTACAGTCTCTTCAATTGCATTCTCTTCCAATAGAATTATCTTATAATATCCTGAAGCTTAAGAAGAAGGGACTTCAAAGGGTCCTTTCCACTTGGGAGCAAACTTAGGCTTGACAGCGCTACTTCATGCATACTTAGTCGCTCGTAGGACTAGTTCACCAACATGAAAACTCCTGGGTTTGTCAACTTGTTGTAGGCTTGAGCAATAATTTAATGATAATGCAAATCTTTCCAAAGTTTTTTGTCTTTTCTCATCCAAATTATCCAACTCCTGAGCACGTATAAGAGCAAAGTCTCTAAAATCCCAGTCTACTCTGCTTGCATGCAAGATTCTTGCTGAGGCAATCTGTAATTCGACTGGAAGAAGGGCAGAGCTCCAAATACGAGGGAAAAGGGAGTTGCATTCGTAGCCCTGTTTTTGCTCACCTTATACACCCATAGGGCCTGAGGTAGGAATTCATTCCATCTAGCAGGCTGATCATGCACCATTTTACTTAGGATTCTGATCAGTCTTGTTGGTGCCTTCAGCTTGAGCATTCCTTTAAGGATAGTAAGGAGTATGACTTATCATGATGAATTCGATAATAAGTTCTCTCTAACTGGCCTGTTAAGGAAGGAGATTCTATTGTCCGTAATGATCATTCGAGGTGAACCAAACCGAAGGACAAGGTTATCTCTGATAAACCGAGCTACAAAAGCTCCATTGACTCTTCCCAATGGAACAGTTTCAACCCATTTTGTGAAGTACTATGTGGCTACCAAGATCCAAGAATGTCCTCTCCTACTCCTAGGATTAATAAGTCCAATCAGATCCAGGTCCCAAGTATGAAATGGTCATGGAGAAATGATTGACTGCATTTCCTGAGAAGGTTTACGGGGAATGTTGTCTTGAATCTGGCACTTCACGTATTTCGTCACAAAGTCAACTGTCTGCTTTCATTGTAAGCCAGTAATATCCCAAGTCTTGAAGTTGCTTGTACAATTTCTTCTTTCCTTGATGAGGTCCAGATGTACCACCATGGACTTCTCGAAAAACAATGAAGATTTCCCAAGTACTTGAGCAACGTAAGGGATATCATTAAAGCTCTTTCGAAATAGTTCTTCTTGCTCCATATAAAATCTGGTGACCTTCTGTTTGAACTGAATAGCCTCAAACCGATCTTAAGGTAAAACTCCATCTCGAAAGAATCTGATATATGGTTCCCTCCAATCAGTGTATTCATGAACAGGGAACGCATCTGCAGCATCAGATGGCTCCTGGCATTTGGCACAGGAGAGTTGTAGCTTGGCAGCTTCAAGTGCCATTGAAGGCCAATATACTCCTAACCTTTGAAGTCGTTTGTACAAGGGAATAGAATCCAAAAGTCCACAGGTGTTCTTATGCTCTTTTCCATGGCTTCCTTCGGCCCAAGGCATCTGAAAAGAGCTCCACTAACCCCTTTATAATATAGAACCTTACCTTGCTTGGCAAAGTTCATTAATACTTTGAGAGGGGTAGTACGAGTACGATAAAAGAGATTGTTTAAGCCATAGGCAATCTAATACCTCCAGTCTGCCTCTGGAATGAGCTCCTCATTTTCTTGAGGAAGTTGAGTGGAGGGAGTAGATCTTCGAATGACTGTGTCAAGTTCCATATGAAGTCTGCTTCCTAGATTGGCCAAGGCGTCTGCATGCTTGTTCTTGTTTTTCTCATTGTATAAGTCAAAGAATAGCTTGTGAATCTCCGGAGGAAAGCTTGTATAGCTATCCTGTAAGGAATTAAGTCAAGTTCCTTAACCGCAAATTCTTCATTAATTTGAGAAACAACCAAGAAAGAGACCATATATCTGAATGTTCTGCACATTCATCTGATGCGCCAACTGAGACCAATCAATAAGGCTTCATATTCTGCTCTGTTGTTGGTACAAAGGAAATCCAGCTTGAAAGAAAAGGAAAATTGTTGACCATTTGGAAAAACTAGTTCAATTCTTGCTCCACCTCCCTGCAAATTGGATGACCCATCAAATTTCATCTGTCATTCTTCCTCAGAAGCTACAGATACCTCATTTATAATGGCATTCTCTTCTTCGTGGGTGGAGAAGAGTGTCAATAGGTCAGCAACAGCTTGTCCTTTGATAGCTTTAGAAGTCGCATACAATCTCAAACTGAGCTAGCTGAAGTAACCATTTGATGTCTTTTAAAGAGAATGGCTGAGATAGCAGGTACTTAACAGGATCACTCTTGGTGACTAGGTGAATTGAATGTGAATATAGATAATGTTTCAGCTTATTCACCATGTGCACTAGAACCAGACAAGACTTGTCTATCCTGGAGTATCTGACCTCAGTCCCCTGTAGAAGTCTACTGACATAGTAGACAAGTCTTTCAAGGCCTTGCTCATCCTCCTGAGCAAGAAGATCACTTATAGCTTGGTTCGTATAGGCGAGATACAACCTGAGAGGTTTCCCTCGAATGGGAGCCATCATGGTGTGGGGATTGGCAAGCACTTGTTTGATTGCTTCCAAGACCTGTTGATGCTCCTCCTTCCATTCAAAATGACCATTCTTCTTCAAGAGAGGCATAAGTGCGATGAGATATACTGAGAGTCCAGGAATGAGCTTTCGGATGTAAGAAACTCGTCCAAGGAAAGACTTTAGCTCTTTCTGAGTTCGAGGAGAAACTAAATCAATTACAGCCCTAGCCTTCGTAAGATCAAGATCAATTCCATGCCTATGGACTATAAACCCAAGGAATTTACCAAATCAAGCCCCGAAGGCGCACTTCGCAGGACTCATCTTGAATTTATACATTCCACATCCTTAGAGTATCATTTCCAATATAGCAAGATGGTATTCCCACTTTGCCGACTTTATAACCAAATCATCAACGTAATCCTCAACTTCCCTATGTAGCATGTCATGGAATATAGCAGTCATGGCCCTTTGGTAACTAGCACCAGCATTCTTAAGACCAAAAGGCATGACTGTATAGTAGAAGTTGCCCAAAGGGGTTCTGAATGCAGGTTTTTCAGCATCCCTTGGGTCCATGAATGAAAACATTTCATTCCCTGCAGCAGCATCAATAAGTATGTCCATCTTAGGCAAAGGGAAATCTTCCCTGGGACAAGCTTTATTTAAATCCTTAAAGTCTACACAACATCTAATTTGCCCATTTTTCTTTTTTACAGGGACAACATTAGACAGTCAGGCAGGGTGTTGGATGGGTTTAATGAAACCCGCTTGTAACAGCTTCTCAGTCTTAGCTTTAATCTGCAACTCAATAAGGTCCTTGGTGCTTGCTTGATGGGATGCACTTCAGGAGAGAGATGTAATCTATGAATTACCAGCACGAGATCAAGATCAGGCATTTCTTCATAGCTCCAAGCAAAAACATCTTTGTACTGGGTGAGCAATGCTATGAAGGGTTCATTCTGCTCTGGCTCAAGGTGGTGGGAGATTTGTACAGGCTTGCTGACACGTGTATCTTCCCCAAGGTCAACTATACATAAGTCTTCCTGAACAGCCTGAACACCATCCTGTAAGTGTTCTGGGGCCTGTTCAAGTTTGGATTCGGGAGCTACCGGCAATTCTTCACAAGAGGCACTACAAGACGTCAGTGGATGGATCCCCCTGTGTTTTTCACAATCTATAAACAGATCTTCCATCAGGAAGATCCATTCGCACACAACGAATCTTCGAAGGCCGACGATCTTCAAAAGAGGATGGTAATGAGGGATAAGTGGATTCAAGAGTGGCTCATAAGGGCAAGAGAATTCCTTGAGGCTTGACGACACGGCATTCACCTTCTAGGGCGAATCCGTCATAATGCACTGCTTCAGCGAAGTGGGATCCTGACTCATCAAAGGGAAAGGGCTCTGCTGTCACCTAGACAACCTTTCCGTTCCAAATTCCCTTCAGACACTGATGGTAAGAAGAGGGAACTACTACTCGGTGTATCCATGATCTTCCAACAACACATAGAATGCTGCTCTATTATCAATGACATGAAATATAACAGGAAATTTGAAAGGTCCTACCCGGATGTTAAGCGCAATGTAGCCCATTGTTTGCTGCCACTGGGTGTCAAATCTCGAAATCCGGATCTGACTGGGGAGAATAAACTCCTTTGAAACTCCAATTGCTTCCAGAATTTTGAGAGGGATGAGATTGACAGCAGAACCGTTGTCAACGAGCACCTTTCGAACATCTACATCCTGCAAAGTAGCATTCATTGTGGTCCTCTGAAGAAGCCATCATATCTTCCTGTGTGAAGGTGATAGCATTCTTGTTGAATCGAGGAGAGTAATAGACAGAGGCCTCCTACTGATTGTAGCACTCGAAGTAATGCTTTGCAATGATATCCAGCAAAGCTCGAGTGGCCTCGGTTCTCATCTCCGGACTGAACAGCATGTCCTCAAAGAACATCTGAAATCTGGTGGTGGTACGCACAGCTTCACTTGATTGAGGGTCTGGTTCATGTCTAGCATGCACAGAGAGCATACGCACAGCTTCTTTTCCTTTCCCTTGATGCTGAGGAAGGGGATCGGTGTGCACCTTCGCTTCTGGGATATCAATGTCTCCAGTAGCCAACCTAGCATGAAATATCTTCCTCAAGGCCCAGCAGTCAGGGTGGAATGGCGAATATTGCAGTGGAAATTGCAATAACGCGAGGACCTCTTGTCTTCCTCTGAGGATTCCTTTTCAATAGGTGGTAGCAAAACACAATCATCCTTGATTCATTCCTGCAACAAGGCATCAAGCTGAGCAGAACAGGTTACCTCGGGAGGTGGTGCGCGCTTCTCTCGGTTGTTGGTGTTGTTGCTGCTACTAGACCTACCCTTCCTTTTTGGAACGGGCTCCTCTTCCTTCTCTATAGTAACAACGAGAGCACGCTTCCTCTCCTTTCTTCTCAGGAACAGGAACGGAGGCATTCGTTCTCTTGGTATACTTGTACAGCTTGTTGAAGCTTTTGATCTCATGGTTCTCCAAGTGTATACAGTAGATAAGGAGCATGCATGCCATTGATGCAGATCTTAACAAACTTCTCTTCAGAAGCTGCCTTCATGCAAGTGATCACAAGATCTCTGAAACACTTGACATATTGCACCAGATCTTCATCTGGTTTCTACCTCTCACGGCTAAGATCAATGATGGTGAGCTTGTCCTCCGTGATGAAGAACTTGTGATGAAATAGTCATCATGTCTTCCCAAGTGTGAACTGAGCCAGGTGCCAACCTGTTGTACCATGTATAAGCCCGCTCAGAGAGTGATTTTGACAACTCACGCAGACAGAACTCATTGTTGCCAACATAAGCCCCCATAGCTTCAATGAAGCGACTCACATGCTCCCTAACGTTCCCGTTTTGCCCTGAAAACTAGGGAAAGACAAGCACCTCGTAATCCTTGGAATATGGCAAGATAAGGAATGCCTCTGGGTACGGAGGAAAGAAATCACTTCCAATCGAGTCTGAGTCCTTGGACTGGGATTTCTGGAGAAGAGCTTGGACATCAGCAATGGTAACAAAGTTTTGGGAAGCAATGAAGGCATGGGTGTATATGGAGGAGGGTTTACTATAGGAGAAGTTTTGATGACGGGATTTGGTGGAGGATTAGAACCAGGCACGTCAGAAAGAGCATCCAACTGAGCCTGTAGGAGCTGGATAGTTGTCCTGAGAGATCTAGCCATCTCATCAGGATCTTGAGGAACAGGTTCTTGAGGAGGATTCTGTTTTGGAATTTTCTCCACAATAGTAGTATTTGAACTAGACGGATCCATGGACAAAAGATAAGATAAAGACAGCAGCAAACAGATAGATAAAATTTAAAAGGAATGACCACAAGCTCCCCAGTGAAATCGCCAAATGGTGATGCAAGTTTTGTAAAAGACAAATATATTAGAATGAGCTTTGACACCTAATACAAATGAACCAATACAACCACCCTTCCAGAGAAATAGGTAGGGAGAGTCTGTCTCAAAAGTGCCTAAACCGTCACGCAGCCGTTCTACCAAGAGCGTTCCTTCTCAAACGTCACCTGTGAATAAAACAAAGAAAGAGACAAGGGGAAATAGGATATTGAAATAACTGAAAAGTCAGTTGGAATGCATATCTCAAAGCAAGAAAACCTCAGAGTTCGAATGACTCAAAGTCTATAACATATAGAGAATACACGTTTATAACTGACTATCCCATTTCTCTTTCAGTGTCTTTCACTGTTGTCTTCTACCTCTTAAATTCTCAGATTTTCAGCTTCCAGATTAGGCTTTAATCGAGGATATATTCTTCTATTTATAGGAAATTTAGCCTCTCAAAATAGGACAAATGTCACTCAATCAAATGACCAGAGAGGAGCTTATAAATATCCACATGCATTAAACATATCATGAATGCCACGTGTTTTTCAACAAGCCCAAGTTATTTCCAGAAAGAGGGATGAGTCATTCAAACCTTTAAAACTTGCTCTGTGATAGGTTGCTTTAGATCTAAAAGAACACGGATTGGATGACACGTGTTGCATGCTATAAAAATCTAAAAAGCAACGTTTCCATTCTTGCCGCCATTCCAGATAAGAAAAAACCCTCTTTAGATAAGTTATACAACAAGTAGCTGAGGTTTTATCACGTGCTATCAATTCTGAGGAATCCGTCTCAATCAACTTTAAAGGAGACTTCAATGTCATAAATACCTTTCTGAATTCGTATATCTTGAGGGAACTCCCTTTGGCGGCTATTTTGCTTCGAAGGAAGCCAAAAAAACTATATACAAGGTAACCAGTATATTCTCGAGTTACCTATATAGAGAACTCGAAGTTGAGTTTCTCAGCAAGGAACTCGTTTACATGACCAATAGTCCCTGTAAAAAAAAGCTTACCTTGGAATTCTTTATGGTATAAAGCTACAATTTTCAATCTGAGTGCCCTCAACGTTAATGAAATCAGAAGTAAATATGTTCCCTTGTGAGCATAGTGTTTAAACTCGGTATCGGATCGGGGATCGTCCCGGTCCGATACCGAGTTGGATCGGCGATCCAACTCGGGATCGGCCGATCCAAACATTGACTCGTAATTTTTAATTAAAAAAAAATAAAAAAATAGAAAATAGCTGTACAAGATCTGCAGAGTTCAGGGAAATAAAAACCCCTTAAGAATTCAATAAAGGAAGAAGAAAAATAAAAGAAGAGATCTATAAATTTCACGAAAATAAAAACCCTTTAAGAATCCAATAAAAGAATAAAAAGAAAAGGAAGAAACCCCCTTAAGAATCCAATAAAAGAAGAAGAAGAAGAAGAAGAAGAAGAAGAAGAAGAAGAAGAAGAAAGTATATCGATCGGCTGATGCAAAGAAGAACAACAACAAATACCTGGAAGAAGAAGAAGAAGAAAAAGAAGAAGAAGAAGAAGACGAAGAAGAAAAACATACCTGTAAGTCTCTCTCTCCCTCCCAAGTTCAGCTCTCTCCTCTGAAACTTTTCCCCAACAGCTCTCTTTCTCGTTCAGGAAAGTTCTCCAATCCATTTTTATTTTTTCAAAAAAGTCGTGGCCACTCCTCTTTCTAAACCTGGGCTGGTTTTT
>JAUPMG010077799.1:0-12947 GCA_031762675.1 Pachysandra terminalis | reverse complement strand
TGGGTAATCTAGGTCCTTCTGGCATTGGAGGAGTTTTCAGGAGATCAGATGGAGTGATTTTTCATGCTTATTCTGGATTGATTGGAGATATTGCCTCGATGACAGCAGAGATTAGTGCTTTGATTGCGGGGCTAAAGGAGGCAAGGAAGATGAATTTAAATGACATTCAGGTAGAAGGGGATTCTTCGTCGGTTATCTCCTGGATGTCCCGAAATGCTATTTAACCGTGGCGATTCGTGCATTTTGTAAGGATGGAGAGATTTTTGAGTCACGGATTACGGATATCTTTTACTCATGTTCTCAGATCTGCTAATACTGAGGCAGATGAAAAGGGTAGAACTGGGGTTACAAGAGTTTTTTATGTTTCGGGCTGTTCTAGTGAGAATTTTTGAGATATTTTTACTTAATGTTTTACTTGTTTCTGCTTTGCTTTTCTAATCACAGTTCGTGATTAATTTTGTTTTGTTCATGTACATATTCCACTTTGATGTTTAATGAAATGTTGTTAATTATCAAAAAAAAAAAAAAAAAGAATATCTTAGAACAAAAAGTAAGAAGTTTTATTACAGGATACAAACATTACATGAAACTATAAGAATAAAAGAATTTAACTAAGCATACAAAAAACACAAAAAATTAGGCTAAGCATATGAAATTTAAATAACATGCAGTAAACAATTATTCAACACTAACTAATAGAATTAGTCAAAAGGGATTTGATCAATCCATGAAACTGATACATCCATGGACTGATGTAATATAAATAAAGAAACCTTAAATACAATTATTTATAAAAAACTAATCTATTTTATAATAAAATAAATATTGGGATGAATCTATTAAGCTGATGCCTAATAGATCAGCCTTAGATTCATCGCATGTAGAAATTTTAGGTGAAAACAATATGATTTAATAGGGTTTTTAGAAAACAAAAGGTAATTTTCTATTTTCTCAAAAAATCTCTAAATCATTCAAAAGTTTTAGAAAAATAGGAATCTAGATCTGCAGTTTTCGTTTGAAATCCACAGATCCATGTAACACGACTTCAGAAAATGCTTTTAGACATAATTTAGAATGGAAAAATAACTCTTACAATGCATACGTTGAAAAGCTATGCATAAAGAGGAAAAAAGTGTTTTTTAAGCTCCAAATAATAGATGGCTCCAATCTGACTAAGAAGATTTTGGGAAAAAAAAATTGGTTGTATTTCATTGGGGTTTGGCTTTTTGGTTAAGGAAAGGCAAAAAATGAGTTTTTTTTTCATGTTTTACATGGATCGAGTGTATTATTTGGTACGTTGGAACAATAGACCTTATTGACCGATACAGTTAATACGTTACATGTAACGACTGATACAATATTAAAATGAACCTATCTTAAAATGCACCCGTGTATCGTGTTGACACGGTAGATACATGATAGTATCAACAGTATCAGCGTGTAAGATAAGAAATTTTGAACCATGTTTCATAGGCATTGTGCAGCTAATAGGGAATTTCATAAGATAAGATGACCATGGAAGATTAGCCACTGAATAGTGCACTAAAAGATGATCTATCGTTTCTTCTTCCACCTTGCACTTATTGCAACAATTAGTAAACCTTAAAGTCCTGCTTACCAACTGATCCACCGCCAAAATCTTATTTAAATCTGTTGTCACATGAAAAATGCAACTTTGAAAGGAATTAAGGACTCTAAAAGAAGCTCCCAAGGCTCAAATTCACCTTGCACTACCATGGTTTTAAATTTCTCTGAAATTTAGAGAGATTTCTCCTTGTGAAGGATGCCGAAGTTTTCCCTATTGATATATACCTTTTCTTGAAATTCTTTTTCTATGTTTTATGGGAAATAGTGCTAAATAGCAAACCTTCCCTTAATATTTCTCCCGAAATTTTCTTGTTCCAAAGAATCAATATTCCCCTTGAAATTGAAACATAAAACCATGTCCACTAGAAGGATAGGAAATGGGAGGATGGTATTTCCCTAGAAATGGGAAATTAATTCTTGGTTGAGGTCTCAAAATTTCTCATTGTTGGTTGAGGGAACTCTAATACTTTCTCATTCTTGGTTGAGGGTCTCAAAATTTTTGTTCTCTATGATTGGTGTTGCATACGCTGTATGTACACACTAATCAAAAGGGGAACCTGTCAAATGGCTTTATTTCTAGTCCAGGTCTACACAGCATCAGAAAACGTATCATTTAAATACAGTTCGAAATCTTTGAGTTTGAAGGCTCTTCCGAAGGTGAAAAACGGCGCATACATGTAGTGGAAAAGGGTAGAGGATTTTCGACTTGGATTAGATTTTATGACATGGAAATATTTAATCTTTTTTAGGGTAGATGCCTTTATCTATGCATTTTGCAACTATTCAAGGGATTTGGAAAGAGTTGGATTTTTTTTATCGGTAAAAGTGAACCATGTATTAATTAAAACTATAGACTATCTGTACAAATATACATTCCTGTATAATTGATACCCTTATATTAGTATAACAAAACTAATCCCAAAATAAACCCCACTTGCTATCAAATTCTTCGAAAACTGTTCCTTTAAACTCCGAGTGAACCGAGACCCAAAAAAATAGAAGGGATAAGGCCTTATCCACCAGCCTCTGAACAGGTGTTCAGGGAAAATCTCAAGTTGACACTTTTTGTCTTTTTCTTTACCACTATGATTTATTGGGAAATCTGAAAAGAGTGGTGCAAGCGTCGGTACGAAGGAAGTTACTCTCACACTAATCAGATTTTAAACAACTTAGTAAGATCCAATCTTTCAATAAGAGGATCCAAGTAATGAAGGAGCCATACATATCTGATATTCTTTCTCTCCAGACCGTACATTTGTCCATCATTCAATTTCCGGTGATATTACTAAATTAGTTTCTTGGCATCCTGATTGCGAAAGCTTAAAATGTCATATAGATGGAGCTTCCAAAAGATAATCACAAAGGTGAGATTTTATTATCCTCTGCATTTTATAATGGTGATGGCACAAATATTGTTGCCGAAGCTCGTGCTCTTCATGATGCCATCCTCATTGATTGCATCAACAGAAAAGTGTCTGTCCCATGGATTCTTTGGTATATCTGGCTTTCTATCATTGATTCCCTTTTTCGTATTTCCATGGATTCTTTGGTATATCTGGCCTTCTATCATGATTCCCTTTTTCGTATTTCTTACTCTATATCTTATGTGTGTTAGGAAGGGAATTCAGTGGCTGATAGATTAGCCAACTTGGCTTGTGCTCGGAAAACCACCATCCACTTTGAGGACTGCTCAACAATTCTAAGGGATATCTTGGCTGCAGCTTTTCATGATAGAACAAGTTATGGATTTTTTTTTAGATAATTGTAATTTTCTCATAATTGTAATTTTCTTGTTTTGATGCAGTGACTTTAGATCGTAATAAAATCCAACTACATTCTTTTACATGTATCCTATTGCATCTAGATAGGCTGTACTTGATCCGGCTAACAGCTGGTTCTCAGAAAGTTAGTCGAAAAGCCCTAAAGTAGAAAATATCGTGAAAAGAATAATGGAAAAGAAGAAAAAGAGAACTTTCAAAGAAATCGACTAGGAAAGCTTTTCTTTGTCAGGCAGAACCTCTTCTATATCAATTAATAAATGGGTAGGGGTTCGCTTTGATTCCCCTCCTACCAGGAAACTTTCTCCAAAAAAATAAATAATAATTTACCATTTGGAACTATACATTGGCCTAATTAAATGCGTTACATGAACTTTCAAGTCTATAACTTAGTCTGTATCGCCTATTTATTTTTAATTTGATGGGACGGAAGTTAGGTTGAAATGGTTTGGGCACGTAAGATGATGACCTAGGAGAGCACCTTTGAGAACGTCTTAGGGGTTTCAAGTTGAAAGTTTTAAAAGGACTTGAGGAAGGCCAAAAAAGGCCTAAATGGAGCTGGTAAAAAATGATTTCAAGACGCATACTCTGATTGGAGACATGGTTTCTGATAGATTGGGATGGCAGAACAGAAATCATGTTACTAGCCCAGCAAGTAGGGATAAGGAATTCTGTTGTTGTCGTTAATACACGTACGACTTCTTTCAATCCTGCCACAGAATCTGGGAAAGGTTTTTTCATGGACAAATATGGATCTGCTTGTATACTTAGCAGTTCTTTGTAGTGCACAGTAATTGCAATTCTGAGCAACGTGTATCTTTTCAGTTCATGTCATGTACTCTTATTTTGTGCTTCTGGTGTTTTTGAAACTATTTAAATTACTGAAATAAATCCTTGAAAAAGCATGTGTTTTGTCACACTACCAGTAAATCTCTGGAACTTGCTTTCTAACTATTATTCTGTGCATCTCTTTTCGATCTTTTGTTTCATACACAACACAGATGGCACATCCCTCTACATCTGTTCCTCTTGGTCCAAGTGGGAATTCTGAATTTAATCCTTCACCACCTGGTAGGTAGAGCGTTTACCGTCAGACTATTTATCATGCCCCTTAGACTGTCTTTTAGAGTACACCTTCTTTTAGACCGTCTTATATTATCTTCTTCTTCTTTTTTTTTTTTTGTGTGTGTGTGTGTGTGTGTGTAGGGTCAAGCTCTCAAAAAGTTCCAGTACATAAAATGGTTAGGACAGATTCGCTGGATCCTTCTGGAAGATTGCATGCATACTTGCAAGTTAAGCCTGTTGGACAGAATGAAAAGAAATCTGGCTTGACCTCTGTGCGGTAGGATCCATCTATATATATAGTTTGTTTACTCATGCAGAATTTATTTTCTGTCTATGGTTTACTAGTGATCAGGATATTGATTTCCCTATCTTAGTTGCTCTTGAAAGAAGTATTAATGTGTTTAAATTAAGAGTTTGTTTTTTTTCCTAATAGCTTTGATTGCAGTTAAGTCGTGAAGGAGCTTTTTTCTTTCAAAGAGAAGAAAACTAAAGTAAATAAACTAATGTTAGATTAGGGAGAACATATGTCATGACAGATTCTTCTATCTTGATGAACTGAAGGTGGCATGGTCCGGTCCGTTTGGATTGTTATGAGTACGATCTGATGGAAAAACCCTTCGAAGGCTTGTGGTTTGTTCTAGAAACTCAAAAGTTCTCAGTGGCACACGTGTAATATTTACAAAAGGCATATTGGTTATTATAAGAAAATTATATAGCTGAATGAGAACATCTACTTTGTGGTCTCTCTTTTTAGTCTTCTTTGTATTTCTCAGCAACAAGGAGAGGCTTGGTCGGTCTCTCTCTCTCTCTCTCTCTCTCTCTCTCTCTCTCTCTGTATCTCTTGGACTCTTTTTATCTCTGTTTTTTTTTTACCTTGGTCTAGGAACAGGATTTCTATACGGATTAGAATAGAAAATTAGGGTTTGAGGATTGAGTTTTTGTTTTCTAAATGTTTCTGTGCATCTGATCGTGCTAGTCACAGAACTGCACTCTAGCTTGAACCAATTTACCCCCGAAATTACATATCTGCATATCATTATTATGTGACGTACTCAGAACATCAAATAACAAGACCATCAGAAACCCATTCTTTAAATCCAGTACCGAGTGTCTCTAATCCTCCTAATTGAGTGAATTGATGAATATTCTCAAGCCTCTAAAGTAGCCTGGTGCAATCCTATCTCTCTCTTAAGAGTTCAAGACCAAAAATCTCTTCTAGGAGGATTCCACACTACCAATCCATCTCCAATAGAAAATCGAACACAAATAAGGTTTTTTTCCTGAGCAACTCTATACAACCGAGAGCTAAGAAGACAAAGAGGCCTTGCTCCTGTCCAACTGTCCTCCCAAAATCAAACCCTATTCCCTTTACCCACCTTGAAACTTGTATGACCCTTGAACTCCTCAAAGACACTCATTAGGCACCTCCAGACTTCAACTCCATGTGGAGAAGTGGAAAGTCTAGACATCAAATCTCTCTTGAGCCCCATATTTGCATTTAGACTCCAGCAAAGAGCAGAATTATCCTTAGTGTAACTTTGAATCCACTCACGCATTAAGGCTTTATTAATCCCTCCCAACCTTCTAGACCGCAACCCCCACCTTTGGTCTATAGACCTCATCTCATTTCACCAAATGAGAGTTCTTTTTGGATGCCTTACCTTTCGAGAAAAGATTTTGACTATTCTCTATTCCATCTGCTACAGAAGCAAGAATCTATGACAAAGAAAGATAATACACAGGCAGACTAGCTCAATTGTTTTTAATCAATGTAATTTGTCCACCAGCCGATCGATACCGCTACTTCCAACTTGCTAACCTCCTCTCAAATTTGTCCACCATTGGGTCCCAAAGCTTAAGTAGTGCGAAACTCCCTTCCTCATAACCTAACAACCCAACACACCCCTAAAGCAAAGACATATCAAACTCCCCCTCCTAAAACTGTACTCTTCCCAAGGTTGATTCGAAGACCCGAAACTGCTTCTAAACATCTTAGAAGTTCTCTAAGGTCACACTCTTCTTCCATGGATGCATTCCAAAAAATTATTGTGTCATCCACAAAGTGCATATTAGATATAATGGGCCCTTCAACTTTGCTTAGAAGCCCCATCAGACCTTGCTCTAGAATCATGTTTTATGAGCTGAACAATGTAAATGCAATTGTCAATTATTTCTTCCCCAATTTCTTCTGAAAACCCCTAAAAAATATGAAAAAAAAGAAAGCCTCGCTCTTTAGAGAGAGAACCTATCACACACCAAAAATAGCAAGTCCTTGAATCTCCTGAATCCTTTCACATCAAATTTGATTAACTCTTTGAAGAATGCAATTCAAACATTTTATTCATTCTCCTTGCCTTTCTAGCTCTGGATTGAGTATATTTTCGACAATTAGTATTGGTTATTTGATGCTTGTCGTAGGTTTTTCAATGGAGCAAAAGTGGGCTCTGGGAATATGGATTGGTGATAGAGGACGGAATAGAATGTGTATATGTTTTTTCATGTTGAGATGTTCCAGTTCAATTGAGGTGACCTAAATGTTATGCTGGAGATCCTAAATGAATGAGCAGCTTTGCTGATGAAAAGATATGTTCTGTCTGTGAAGAATAGTGTTCCTGTACTCGTGGGGAGGAGTTCTGGCACGATGTTTATGATGGCTTACTTGTCTGTTAAGACCATCTAACGACCGCCCAAAAAATTAGAGCAGACATGAGAATAGGTGCATGCAGTCACATCAGATGTTTCCGTTTATATTGAGCAAAATGAAGGTTCTCTCTTACAACAAGTGCCGAAGTTTGTAAAGTAGTTCTGATACTATTGTTTCTAGTAATTGGTTGGGTTTTGTTATTGTTCTCGCATTTATTAAAGTTATTGCATTATGTCATTACATCAATTGGTCGAATTCCATTAGGTTTTATTTATACCACTAACTCGACCATTGTTGGCTAATGGTTATGCACTCATTCAATTACTAATACAACAATAATCTGTAAAAGTAGTAGCAGACTGACAGTGGTATAACAACCCACTCATCTAATTTACTGTAACATTATGAGTTTGCATTTTCTGAGCAAATACTTAAAGACAGTTGTCTTACCAAAGGGGAAAAAAAAGATCTTTGTTCTTTGGCTTGGGTATGGAATAGGAGGAATGATTAACCTAACTCTCATCCTTTTATTTAAGTTTAAAGTACTAAAGTACTAAAGTACTAAAGTTCAACAATGGACAAACTAGTCATTTTAATTTGGGTCATCTCAGATGGTACAACGACCACTCCCCATAAGGACTCCCAGTGCCTCAAAGAGGGCATGTGCTACTGCCATACTAAAGATGGGAATGCAATAAATCAAGAATACAGTAAGCAGTGAACAGTCATTACATTTTGGTTAAAACGAATGGAGGCTATTTTAATATCAGAAATTCCAGAAAGAGGTCTTTGTTTATTAATACAAACATCGGGAAATTATTGAATTTAGCATTTTAGCCTCAATATTATATTTTAAGGTCCTCAACCTGTTGATTTGAGGAACCAAGATGAATAATGTCATTGTTTTTTCTCCTAATCCTACAGGTTTTAGCTTCAGTGCTAATATATTTGAAATGGCTGTGAAATTTAGTAATCATTAGGTACTTCGGCACTTGGACACGACTTCTTTTCCTCAGCTAGGGTGCTAATGATGGGATTCGCACCTGAGGGTGGATTCTTAATCTGGAATATAAAATATATGTAGCGCGCTGTCTTAGTATATATATAATATGAGATGCTTAAAAGTAATTTTATGACTGTTGTGCTATGTAATACCACGTTCTTTGTCCCCCTCGATTTATATTGTAGAACTGAGAGACAATGAAACATATAAACATTTACTGACTAAGTTTTGCAGAGAGAGTATGTGGTGACTTCTCAAACTTTTATAATATTTTAATTGAATTAGTTCCAAAATGAAGCTTCCTATGTGGTTAATAGTGCCCAGTAGTTGTTTGAGGTTCTTAAATTTGAAATTATCACACCTGATATGATTCATTGAGCCTTAAATTTTCTGTCATGCATAAATTACAGTTGCTCATTTGCTTTTCCTTTTTTTAAAATAACAAGAACCTCAATTGCAGGTCTTCTGTTCGACAAAGAAGGAACCCGAAGGAAACTGCAGATCTTACTAGCATTCAGGAGCTCATCAGTGAAATTGATCAGAATTGTCATTCTGGTTTGCTTTTGTTTGTTATATGTGAACTATTGACGATCCAATCAATTCTTGTATCTAATTATATGCGTCATTACTGTCTTATATTGTTGCAGGTCTGCTTGACGTTGTAAAGCATTGTACATATATTGGAATGGCTGATGAAGTATTTGCAGTGCTTCAGTACAATACCGACCTATATCTGGTGAATGTTGTGAACTTGAGGTAGTAATTTAGTCATGAACTTTTCTGTTTCTCAAACATGTATTCGTGCTTGTGGGATTAGAAACTCAATTGGTTTAACATCGTGAGAGTAATTTTCTAGTGCTTGGTGTGGCCATTTGATTTATGCCTTATATCTTGCAACTAATGAACTGGTTGGATGTCAATAGTTTTGCTTTTACATTTAGTTGTTATTGCTCCTTCTTCCTCCCTCATAATACAACGGATGCATGGAATCCAACATAATGGCATTCTACTTAATGAGATGGTCCAGTAGTGTCCAAAATACCAAATATAACCAGCGGATCTCATTTGTTTAACTAGTACAAGCAAGCTTTAGAAATGCTTGCTGTAAATTGCATATTCCAGTTTCATTCCTCTTAGAGTTGTTCTTGTTTTCTTTTGGCTAAGGTTGCTTAATTTATTGGTTGTGTAAAATTCTCTCTGTTGTCATGCCTTTCCAGCAAAGAACTCATGTATCAGCAAGTTCTGCGTCGATTTGCCCATTTCAATGCTATAAAACTAAGTGAACCAGCCCCTCTGTGGGAGCTAATTGTGATGGCACTGAAGGAGGAGGATTTAGATCCAGTATGCAATGAGAATGATGATTTGAAAGAGAAGATAGCTGAAGTAAATACTTTATCCTCAGGTTAATGTGTACTTAGGTTTAATATTCATTATATATTCTATTTATCGTTTATCCTCCTGCTTCCGAGTTTACAGCGCCCATAGACTTTGACATTCATGTCCCTTGAACTAGTTCTCATATTGTTTTTCTTGCTTGTTTGCATTTTTTTCCTTTTTTCTATATATGTTATACTATCCAGCAAAACATATTTATTTTGCATCTGTTACTTTTATCTTATTATAGGCTCCATGTTGATGGGGTTTGTTGATAAATTAGAGTCTCAATTAATGTTTTCTTCTTTTTGCCCTTACCTAGAATAATTGGTGAGGTGCAAATAAGAGAAGACATCAAGTGAAAGCATGCTATAAAATCTCATGTACTTTTTGTATGATTACATTGGACATGAACAACTCATGAGGCAAGCTCTAGAACTCAATTCTTGTTTGGTTTTATTTAATTTTGGTGGTAATTTGTCATTAAAGATAAAGATGGACACACGATGACATTAATGAGCTTGAAACACTTGAAAATGTTTTTTTTTTTTTTTTCTGGAAGGTAAGTTTTATCTGAATGGGGAAAAGGGGGGGAAGAGGGGTATTACAAAAGCACTATATTACCAGGATTCTGGTAATAAGACAAAGCCGGCATCTGAGACATATAGCAGAAAAAGAAATAAAACTGTAGAGGATCTACATTGACCAATTGTTGAAAGTGCTCGGGATCTGGTCCATTGCGATAACTCCTCTATGAATGACATTGAATTTGATTTCCTTTATAATCAGTTGGAGCAACATTTCAGAGGAGAGTTGCTTTTGATTGAAAATCCTGTTGTTCCTCTCTGAAATTGTTAGAGCTGAAAAGAGAAGATCTTCACTTTAGGCCATCAGGAAGCAAAAGTTGACATGAGATAAGAAAAGTTTGAAGAGAATATAGGGCAAGAAAAATATGGCAGATGATAACATGAGCTTAAGGGCGAAAATAATTCCATAAAGGGGAGAGTACAGTCTGATGTAAACCAACAAATTAATAATATGAGGACGCTAAACACAGAGCTAAAGTGACAACGGATGTCCCCGTTGTATCTAGAAGTTGTCCAGTAAAGTAATACAGTTTAATTTCTAGAGGCTATTTTGGTTGGTCATAACTAAGCCTTTAATGATCTGTTCAGTTTGAAGCTTATGCTATATCTTGGTTCAGGGTAAATTTTATGCATTTGAACTATGGAGTTTATTGAATTTGTGTGATTATGGTATTGAATAGGGTTTTCCAAACCAGTTTTAAAAATATCAACAAAATGGTTTTCTTGTCAAAGGTTCATTTGATTGATTGATGTGGGATTTGACACGGTTGGTCATCCATTGGAGTATATGCTAGTGTTAAAACTTGATTCTATTTTGAAAGATCTAACATATTTAATGATTGTCAATTTTTAGAAAGAGCTTACTGTCTTTGAGTAATTTTCGATATGTCTATTATTACAATTGGAAAGTTGGAAGTTAATATTGGTTTTAAACTTTGAAAAGGAGTTGAGTTTTTTATAATATAAAATGAAGTTTATAAGTAGTTTGGTTCCTTTGTGTATTTTTTTTTCTTCTTTTTCTGCTAAGTGCAAGTACTAATTTGGTTTTGTATTCTAATGAAGAAGGCAAGTCCCATGTACACGATGTGTGCAACCAAGCTCATAATCAAAAAGAGATAGCCATGGGTAAGCTGTAGAAGACTACATAAAATTATAAAATAGACGAAAATATAATTAGGGCGGATTCCAACTTCCTCCACTCTAGCCCAAATGGAACAAGTCATATGCTACTAGTGAACAAAAACTTCCGGTCTTCTCTTTTTCCCTTAAAAAATATGCTTATTTCTCTTTTTTGACTCCCTCCACAAAGTGCCAAGAGGCACATCTTCCACAGGTTCAGAGCTCTTTCGCTGTTTAAGGCTGCCTTCCTGCCAGATAATTTCTTTCTTTATTTGTTTTGGCATGACCCACACTACTCCAGACTTACTCAATACAAATTCCAAAAAATTGGAGTGGAAGAGCAGTGTAAATGTGTAATAGAATGTGGTGAACTGATTATAAGGTTGGCCCAGATAGGCTGCATTTGTTAGGGACAGTCCATCCTCTAGCTATGAAGTGGTCGGATTGTGAGGATTTTTTCTACGGATGCTTTCCACAGGATGAAGGCCACTCTTGGGGAAATTGGAGTTTGCCAAATTAGCTTGAAGAAGGGGGAGATTGGAAATAAACCCTGGTAGTGTCTGAAAGAAGATATCACGGTAAATCTGTCACCATGATCCCAATTCCAAGATCTATAGTAGAATGGAGGCATCCAATCCTACTTGCAAAGGAATCCAGTTCCCAATCATTCAATCTTCTAATCTCGGTAGGACTCCAGCTAATATTCTGTTTTTCCTCTTCAAACAATCTTGTGCCAAGCAATTCTGATCCTAAACAATTAAGAATAGCTCCTTAAATACTTCTCTTAGATCCACATCTCTACACCAAATCAAGCCAAAATCTTATAGCTTAACCGTTTTCCACTCAAAATGCAACTCCCTTATTGGAACCTTCATATAGCTTGGATATCGTCTTCCATACTGATATTCCATCTTAACACCTAACATGATTGCTTGCATAATTGGTTGAATTGTCACCACACTTGATCTCGATAACAGCCGTCCATGGTCTCTCTCGCTTCTCCTGAAGTCTCCAAAGCCATCTTTGTGACGATGCCTTATTAAAAGAAACACTTGGTCGAATATCTAAGCTCCCCGATTGTTTAGGCAAGCACACTGGTTCCACCTTACTAGATGATATTTGAATTCCTCATTTTTGCGACACCACAGAAGTTCGTTGCAACTTCCCTAGTCTATTCAATACTCAAACTAGAATCAGGAATAAAGATATGAAATTTGTTTGGTAGAATGTAGAAATCACTCTTGATCAACAATAAATTCCTTCCTTTTGATGGTTAGCTTCTTTTCCAAGTAGGGGTGGCAAAATCTGCCGTCATTCTTATCATCTATGTTCCAAATGGGTTTCATATCTTTAAACCACAGAATCACAATAACTTCTAGGGTGCTGAAAATTAAATTTCAGATATATTGGGAATAGCTGCTAAAGGTCAAATTAAGAGCTTTCTAAAGTAAGTTTTGCATAGCCTCATTTGGATCTCCATGTATAACTTAGTGCTTCTCAAAAGGTGACCATTGTAACCTCTCTCTAGGATGTGAAGATCCAAGACCACCTTCCTGGTGTCTGGTGGGTGTGGAATTATTTTGCACTTGAGTTTTAACTGTCAGTTCATCTAATACTCATCCAGCAGTAGTTAGACTCAAGAGAAATTTCGTTATGTCCCCCCTGGATATAATATTTCTAGGGTAATATCTATTTTTGGGGAATTTGGCGAGATTTCATGCGAAATATCTCCCGATATTTCAATTTCTCCCCAGTTTCGGAGAAAAACAATGAGATTTCATACTTTATAA
>JAUPMG010077798.1:0-26875 GCA_031762675.1 Pachysandra terminalis | reverse complement strand
TGTCATTGGAACTTCCAACGGACAACTTTTTTTTTTGGTCAACTTTGAACACTGACTTTTTTAAACGCGTTTTTAAAAAAAAAAACGTAAAAAATGCGTTTTAAACGTTATCTCAAAAAAAACGCGTTTTTTTGCTTACAAAACGTTTTAAACGTTTAGGCAATTAAACGCGTTTTTTTCAAAAAAACGGTGTTTTGCTAACAATGGTTTGAAGCCCTATTAGACTCGTTTTACGAGGAAGAAACGGTATACGGAAAGATTGGAATGGAAGCTTAACATGCACCTTTCGCTGATATCGGAGTGAGGATATCCCACACGGATGAAGAATGATGTAAGAACCCAAGTTGTGGTTCCTCGGCACTTTTAGCGTGTAGAACTATCCGTCACAGTCATAGCAATTGGCTAGATGATGGAAAGCTCCTTGAACCAAGATCTGTCCAAAGACCCGTTTGAAGGAAATATGAGTACGACTAAACACACAGATCGCTAGATTGTCAACTCTACAGCAAGACTTCCAGGCAAAATGGCCATTTCTCCAGGCGCAAAACTCATCTCTTTTCCCCAGCATTCACAAGTCGAATCAAAACCGAGTGGGAATCTTCCCTCGTTGGCCGTTTTTTGGATGGACGAATCAACGGTAAAACCATGAAAATGACTCTTACAAAGATATGGAGCCCAACATTGATATCAGACATACAGGAATTCAGAGACACTAACAATGAGATAATCTTCATTAGCTTTGCAACAATGACTAACATGCACCTTATATTAGAATATCAACCTTGGAGTATTGAAGGAAGAATCCTTCTTTTACAAACTTGGAATGGATGCAGCCCACCTTTACAGGTACCTTTTCACCATGCATGTTTTTGGGTTCATGTAACAAATTTATCCTTTTCCCACAAAGACACAGAGGCTTTGACGTGCATCAGCCATACACTGGGACACCTCCTAAATATTGATATCCCACCCCAAGCAAGCAACGACAACGGTTTTGCTAGAATTAAAATTCTTATACCAGTGGAGCAGCCATTAGTGGCTGGTGACTTCATATTTAATGTTTCCCAAGATCTCACTTGGTTACAATTTAAGTATGAATTCCTTCCAACGTTTTGTTATGTATGTGGGAGACTGGGACACCTTTTACCCAGTGCTGCTTTTCTACAACTAAAAGATCACCCACCCATAAGAAAGCAGCGGAGGAAGCATTAAACACCTGGTGACTCAAGAACTTCCTCTCTATGGGCCATGGATCCGACTTCAACCTCGGAAACCACAAGTCAGACTTGAGAAACGTAGAGAGAAAGCAGTTATCTTTTCATCACCACTCTCCTCTATGGATTCCATGATAGAGATCATGAAGGAGTTAACTCGGTCAGGAGAAACAACTCAGTTGGTGAATCACTCGGTGAGTGTAATGAGTTCCTGCGACACACCAGACAGAGGAAGGCATGCATCTGTGATATCAGACAGATGGAAGCCAATGTTGAAGATCAAAGATCCTGTCAGACAAACATCCTTTCTAACATAGTGGCTGAGATCACCACCACAGAAAGTGTCAGTGATATCCTAACAACATCAACAACCACCTCGGGTCAAGAACAAGCTTGGGCCCAAATCTTGAACATGATGCATGGAGGCCTGTTGGACACGGAACATGGAACCAGCTTGTCTGACCCAATCCCCATCAGGACCCAATCATCATCATAACCTATTGACATTCCATGGGTCATATTCATTTTAACAATAACCAAACCATTGCCCAACCCATTAAGACCAATACCATTCGGTACCAAACAACCCACACTAAACCTGGAACCCAGCCCACCTTCAACTCACCTACCCAACTATCTACTCAGACCCAGCGACCATACCCAGATAGAACCCACTGGCTTTCTGGAAAATCACCATACCCAACTCCCACCCAACCCTTTGTTTCAAGAAACCCAATGCTAAAACCCAAGCACATGAAGGATACGCAATTGCAGATCAATCTGAACATCACACTCTGATTACTTTAGATGAAGCCTTCGTCCCTGAAGTGAAAGGGAATCCAAGAGGAAACAAACCAAAACAACAAATAAGAAAGCGACTTCCTCTTCACAAAGCTCTGCACTTGTATCTGAGGCTCAGATGGCTGGCCAACAACAGCCATCATGAACGCGACGATAGGAGTTTTTTGGAATTTTCGGGGAGTGGGTCTTGACCCGACAATTCAAGCCATCAGAGCACAGATACACTCCGAGAGACCCAACATGGTGTTCCTTGGAACCATGGCCTCCCTTGGAAAATCCAAAACCCTCATATCCAAACTACCAGTTAATCACTCTTTGATCATACCTTCAGATGGGAATACTGGAGGTCTCTGGCTTATATGGAGAGATGATATCGAAATGGAGGATTATTCAACAAGAGAACTGGTATATCCATTCACATGTAAAGGCAGAAAATCAAAGCTTCTTAGCAACAAATGATTTATCTCAGCTCTCAATGCAAGGCAAGGAAAAAACAACTTCAACATCTAAACCAACTTGCAAGTAATATATCAGAACCTTTGATCATCTGTGGTGATTGGAGTGCATACTCATCAGTAGAAGAAAAGAAAGGTGGTGGAACATACAACCTGAACAAACACTGGGGAATTAATTGGCATTGGACACATTGGGCACAAATACACGTGGCATAATGGTCGTGATGGAAAAGAGAGAATTTGGGAACGCCTTGATAGAGCTCTACGCAACACGGAATAGCAGCAAACATTCCCTTATGCTCAGTTATATTATGAACCATGGACTGAATCAGACCATTGTCCCATTGTGCTGCATACCAGATCGAAGGAGATCAGTAGACATCATCCATTTAAATTCCAAGGCTTTTGGCTTGAATACAACCAATGTCCTTACGTTGTCAAACACCATGGAGGGAATCAATGCAGGGGTCTCCATCCTTTCAACTGGCAGCAAAACTAACCCGCACAAGAGAATCATTGAAAACATGGAATCGCCTTCAGGTGGGGAATTACAAGAGAGCATAAATTGAGTACTGAGAGAGATCCAGCAGACTCAGGAGGCCAGAATAATCAATGATAATCCATACCTTAGTGCAGAAAAGAGAAGCAAATAAAACCAACCGAGGAACCTTCTGAAGCAAGAAGCCATTTTTGCGCACAAAATTCGAGAATTAGCTGGTTGAAAGCTGGAGATCAGAATACCAGGTTTTTTCACACGTCAACCATGCTTAAAAGAAGAAGGAATCGCATAAGCTTTTTGCAAACTAATGCAGGAAACACTCTATTCTATTTGAAAGACAGGACATTGGAGACCATATTATGGAGAAGTTTAAGCTACTTTCTCATCATCAGACCCACCAAGCCCACACAGTTACCTGGAAGATATTGTTGAATACACCATGACAGCAGCTGACAACAGTTATCTCATGAAACCTATCACATTGGAGGAAGTCACTCAAGTTTCCAGAAGCATCGGTCCATAGAAAGCACCCGGCAGGGACGGATTCTCAGGTACTTTCTATCATAACTTTTGGGAATATATTAGTATGATATGTTCTCCATGGTTCACCAGTTTATTGAGAATGGAACTTTTACCAGATCACTAAACCACACCCACATCATCCTCATCCAAAAGATAAACCACCCACAGACTGTGAATGACTACAGACCAATCACTCTGTGTAATGTTTCTTATAAGATCATTGCAAAACTTTTAGCAAACAGACTGAAACACATCCTACCCAAAATTATCAGTCCATACCAAAGTGCCTTTGTGACCCAAAGATCCATCCATGAAAATATCCTTATTGCCCATGAGCTCTTCCACACCCTCAGCAAAAAGAAAAAAAGGCAAAGGGGGTCTCAAGGCAATCAAATTTGACATGAGCAAAGCCTATGATAGAATTGAGTGGTCCTTCCTCTGAGCCTCATTGAAACCGCTTGGAATTGGTAACACTTTCATAGACCGATTGATGTTCTGTGTAGCCACACCATCATTCACTCCTTAATGAATCCCCACATGGTCTCTTTTACCCACACCGGGGATTGAGACAAGGGGACCCATTATCCCCCCTTCTCTCCATCATCTGCACAGAGATTCTCTCCCGAAAAATCCAAATGGCACAAGTCAATCAATCTCTTAAAGGAGTCAACATCAGCAGAGAAAGTGAAGCCATTACACATTCACTCTTCACGGGTGACATACTCTTATTTGGTCCTGCTAATGCCTTGAATTGCGCTTGCATCAAGTCCATCATACATGACTTCAGTTAGATGTCAGACCTCAGACTCAACTTGTAAAAGTCCAATTTTCTCTGCAGCCCAAACACAAATGGAACAACCAAAGATCTGATTGAAAAAGAATTATTGATTACAAGCCGAAACAAGTTCCACAAGTACCTCGGAATCTCTATTTTTTCAGGTACACCAATACACAACACTTTCAAGAAATGATATTAAGAGTTAACAATGCATATTATTATTCAGTCCTTTATTATTAAATAACTATATAAATAAATAAAAAATGATAATAGGCAAAAGATGGACAAGAAATCATGTTATTAAGAGTTACTCAATTGAAGAAATCATGTTACTAAGACCCCTGGAGGAAGATGTAAAACAGTGCACACCTCCATTCACCAGGAAAGAGAACCCCACGTTCCTAAAACAACCCGCAATCCACCTACGCCACCGTGCACCAAAACCTTTCCATTCTAGAATATGATCTAAGAAATCCCATTCGACCCTATCATACACCTTCTCCATATCAACCTTAATGACCAAGTCAGGTTTACCAACTTTAAATCTCTCCTCGACACTTTCCATAGTCACCAATATACCATCAACTATCTGTCTATCTTTCACAAATGCACTCTGTTGCTGAGAAACGAGAATCAACATTGCATCCCTCAATCTGATAGAAAGAACTTTAGCAATAATCTTATACAAGCTCCTAATAAGACTAATGGGACAGTAATCTTTGATCTCCTCAACCCCGGGCTTCTTAGGAATCAAAACCAAGAATATCGAATTGGTCGCCTTGTGAACAATCCCACTTCCAAAAAATTCCTTGAACACCTTCACGATATCATCCTTCACCACCTCCCAATTACTTTGATAGAAATTGATTGTAAACCCATCAGGCCCAAGAGCCACCCGCCAATTCCCAAACAACATCCTTGACCTCCTCTTCCTCAAACTCTCTCTCCATCCACGCCCTTTTCCTGTCCCCCAAGTACCTCACACTTCTACCAAGCAATTTAAAATCAAAAACTCTCTCTGACTTGTATAATTTTGAGTAGAATCTAGACAACGCTCCAATAATATCCTCAAAAGACTCAACATATTCGTCTCCAACTTTAATGCGTACCAAATCATTCCTACATCTTCTCCCATTGGCAACTTTATGAAAAAACCCGGTATTACCATCCCCCTCCTTCAACCAAGACACCCTAGATTTTTGTTTCCAGTTGATTTCTTCTAACTTCAAAATCCCTTTTAACTCCACCTTCTTGGACTTCCTCTCCTCCAACTAACTACTAGTCAAAACCCTCTCCCCCTCCCCCTTACCAATTGCCTCAATTCTAACCAACAGATTATTTTTCTTCAACCCAATGTCCCCAAACACTTCCTTATTCCACACTTTAAGCTTCTCCTTTAGAATTCTCAAGGCCCTCATAAATTTGAACCCCTCCCACCCTTGACTAGCCCCCAAACACGTACCCCACCAAGACTGAATGGATGACAGAAACTGTGGGTGAGAGAGCCACATGTTTTCAAAACGGAAAGGAGAAGGCCCACGAGAACAGAAAGAGGTACAAATCTGAATGGGCCAATGATCCAAGATAGTCCTAATCAACAACCACTACTTGATCATAGGAAAATGAGTATCCCAATCCACCAAAGCCAAAAATCTATCGAGCCGATAGCAAGCCGCCGGAGTTTGCTCGTTCGTCCAAGTAAAACTCCCCCTAGCAAAGGATAATCCACCAACTCGCACTCCCTAAGAATAGACGACAGCTTCCTCATACTTCGAGTAACCCGGACAGTCCCCCCACTCTTCTCACTAGCAAAACGGGTCACATTAAAATCCCCGATCAAACACCAAGCACCTGAAAAATGAGCTCAAATCTGATGAATCTCGGCCCAAAATACCGACCTATCTCTACCTCTCCGCGGTCGGCCCGTAGACCGCGGAGAGGGCCCACTCAATTATCCACACAACTCCTGAACTTAACGGACAGTGAAGACAACCCTCTAAAAACCTCTCCGCCAGAAACCGACTCCACATCCCACACAACTAAGATGCCCCCGGAGTCCCCAACTGACGACAAAAAATCCCAACAACAGTCCTGACACCCCACAAACTTCTAATCAACCTGTCGCTAACAACCTTTCTTAGTCTCGACCACAACCAATATATCCGGTCTAGCCCTTAGACACAAATCTTGAACAACCCTCTTTTTCTCCACCCGACCAAGGCCCCTAATATTCCAACTAATGATTTTCATCTATACCACTGACTCCACCCGAATGTAACATTCTAAAACAATTAACCGCATCCCTGACCGCCACCACACTGCCTTCCTTACCGCAAACTTGGTCAATAACAAACGACGCAAACTAAGCTACACCCTCCCATTCACCGTCCTCACCACCACCCACAAGCGAACCTACAGGGACTACTAGACCAACAGCCACCTCAGCTTCCTCAGAAAAATTCGACTCCCAATCCCCTCCTCTCCCACTAAGATTCTTACTGCACTGTACACCCACCCCTGGCACCCCAGCAGATGCATAAGCCTGGGAAATAATCTGATCAGAAACAGAAAATTCCTCACACTGGGTTTAAACGATGATCCAACACAAACAGACTCACCATTGGCTGCAAAACTAATGTTAGTCCGAACAGGTATAAAAACAGAAGGTAAAGAGTTCGTCTTACGAATTGAGGATCGCAACATAGCTGAAGCGGAAGGACCTGGAAGAGAGGAGGAAGGACAAGGACTATAATTTTTAAAACCACACCCCGCACCAAGAAGAGCAAAGCATTCGTCAATGTCCCGCTTATTGTTGGGATCCAAGCACGACGGACTACCCACACGGGAAGGCCTGGAAAGGGCACCCAACTCCAAACATTTGCTTCCTGCCATCGCCACAGAATCATCCCTAGCCACCAATACCTCGAAATCCCCACCCACACCCTCAGCAAAACCGTCCTCCTCGATCAAGGAGGAGACACCCTTAGCACCCTTAGAGAGGACCAACTAGAGAAGAGAAATCTCTTGTTGGACCATCTTGTAGTACATGCACAGACCCATTTCAAAAGAGAACCACTCAGCTTTAAGTGGTGAGTGGTTCTCTTTGATTTGACAAGGTTGAAACACATTCATCATATGTTGAACATACTACCATATATGTACAGCATAAAAATATTTACTTATTGACTTGTTACCTCTTTATTCCAACAGGAATCTACATAGTCTAAATATATAAACACCAAAATATGATTATTATTCTTCAAAATGAAGAATATTGCACATAAATCTTACATAGTATTTGCCAACAAACCATAACAAAAGAAAAACCCAAAAATTAAAATATAATACATATATATAACATACCTAGGCATATTGGACATTGTACTTCTTTGCGTATGTCTGACAATTTTACTGAGACAAATCTGTAAACAAACAACAGCAGGCAAACAAAATTAGTTTATGCGCCTGATTAATTGATACATATACAACATAAAATTCATATAGATCAATTTTTTCACTCAAAATATACACAATCTGATGGAAAAATAGCCAGCAAAGACATTGGAATTACAATGAAGTAAAATGACCAATCATGCCAACGTACTTAACCTTTATTTATATTAGGACTAAATTTGCAGAAATTTCAAATACCTCTTCATCAATATATAAATATGGATGCTGCATGAGTATGTACATTTGCTACTTATGGGCATGTGATGTGCAAAAATGGGCAATATAAATCAAGAACTCGAAATGTAATTGTCGTTGCTATCATGTTCTATGTACCGACATCTGGTCCATGCAGGTGGTTCTGAGCAATGGAATAGATCCATGCTAGGTTTTCCATGAAAATATACATATTGATGAACAGAATTTAATATATGTCGTAGAGATAATATCTTGCTTTGATGAAATAGATAGAAGAAATCCCAAGCTAGCCCCAAGGCGATGGTCCCTTTGTCTTGACAACATAGAAGCCTCACGAGCTACAAAGCGATCTTCTCACAATCCTAGGAAAGGGATTTTTGCTTGGACATGGAACTATGGGTCTCCACCTTTTCATATGTTTTCTTTGATTTCAAAATCTCTTCTTTTTAGGAAAGAAATCTGAATGTCTAGGTATGAGAAGGATATCTCATGGGCATTAGGGTTTCTTTGGTCCAAAATGACCAGAGTGCCCCTAAGGATTTGATGCAACGCCCTGAAACACCATCAAACCATTTATAGATCTTTTTGCAAAATCCATAACTAAACTCTTCCCCATCTAGACCATTCTTATGCCATTATATCACTTCAGTCCCTCTACGCACAATAATCCTTTGCACTTTGATTAACCATCCACTGTCCAATCCAAAGCACAAGTTTGTAACTCTGTATCCATCAGTGACGATCTTGATTGGAGCTTCTCAAAAAACTAGTTTTCAATACCATTACCAAAATAATATTAATAAAAAATATAATTACCTTGGAAAATCATTCAAAAAAAAAATTCTAGAACATATGGGGCTAATTTTATCACTTCAATCAAACATCCTGAGAACAGATATAAAGTCAATTACCCTGTCGGATTTTTAGATTCTTTGTTGAGGAGCCAAGAGTTTCACAAGATTTCTATTAGTTATCGAACTCACCCAGTTTATACTTGGAACTTTACTAATTGGTGTATGAAAGCACTTAATAGGATTCACTGAGAAAATCCAAATTCAAATTCCAATAAATGTATACCTCTACACACCTTCATATACATGGAGAAACAATTCCGTGATTGAGACTACTCACATTGTCTCAGAGTCATTGCATGTGCAATCACCATATTAGTAATCTATACCAAATCATTTCTAGTCATAACGGTTCGAGGGTCTACAAAGAACCGTAGGACTAGGTCTCTAATGCTTCTTTGAGCATCAAACCCTTTTACTTTGTTTCCTAAGGATACAACTCTCTTCAAGGTATGCGAAGAAAGTCCAAACCATACGCTTCAAATATTTATTTCACGCACTAAACATAAACGTGAACAATCAGCATAGGTAATTATTAAAAAAAATAATAAAAAATAAAAAAATTTAAAACAATAGTTTATCATTGACTTGATAGGGAACAACAACACACCGTTCCTACCTATATAGATACATTTCAAGATATAGGTGGAATTGCATTTGTAAGTATGTACGTAAGCAAATGGATAAAGTGGGTGTACAGGGCAGCATACATCAGTTACTGGGCTAGCAAAAGGGTGGGACTATTTGGCATCCTGTAGAACGAGCTTGTCTTATATGCATTTATATGATATACTGTAAGTTATATAAACTATTAGCGGTTAACAAAAAGATATTAATTTGTCTTAAGTACCCTCAAGAAAAATATAAAACTAAGTATTTTCTATTTTATCATGAAACAAGCGACAGTGTCAATTTATAACGTCAGTATCTAAGCCTCATGGTGATATCGACAAAATTAAAGTGCAAGCAAAATGTGGTTTGAGATCCCGTTCTCCTCAGCCAAAACAATTAGAAGACATTTTATTTTGGACAGACATGCTTCACTAAGGCAAGTTCAAGGTTATGACTGATCAATTTGACAAACAGAGCCATGTACAAGAGGGGGGCCTATACTTGTTCCTACATAATGGGTTTTTCTGAATTTTTCAAAGTTAAAGGTAGAAAAACACACAAACACAATTGCATACACGGGACTTTCGCAGAAAGGCTATTAGCCTCCTTTATAAGTTATGACGACAAGTAGAAGGAAAAAGATCAACAGTTATTTTCCACATACAATATAACTTAGCTAACAGTATTTCAAACATATCCTAAAACAAAGGCGGAAGAATCTCATGAGATGAATCACAACAACGATCCTTGAGAAGGTTGTGAGGGTACAAGAATAACATGCTCTACTTAGTGAATTATTCCAGTGAAATCCATCCACTGCATTGACTACCAATCTGAAATGCAACAATGTGACCACAGCTTCAACACAACTTGTCCACCAAACAGACTTCTGATACGATTTTTTTTGCAAATGAAGCAAACAGTATCCACTAACATGCTACAGAAGGGTTTCTTCTAGGGATAGGGATCCCCCGTGCAATTATTCATCTGCAATTCAATAGGAATCACAGCATGCAATGCAACCATCTATGAAAAAATCACAAGAATTCACAAGATCCAAACTTAAACAGCCCCAACAATCATAAAAATCCCACCATCCCCTTCAGCAACAGAGTAAACAGAGGAAACTCCGTAACAGCAAAACCAACAATAAACAAGTAAATATGTTTCAGAATCTTCGTAAACACATCAAAGAAACAGTAATCCACATCAAAGCGGAGATATACAGAGATAAAGAGATCTCGAACCAGAGAAGCAAACCAAACGACAAACACAAGCTAATAATAACAACATGAAGCTTGGAAAAGAAAGGAAAAAAAAAAAACAAAGAATGAGAGAGATTGAGAATACTCGTCTTTATCTCCACTGATAGACGAAGGGCTACCATCAGAATCTGAAAAACAACGAACATGCCCAAAGGATCGTTAATCAAAACAAACAATCGAAAGCCAAATCGAATTTCATACTTCTCACAAGCTATCTCTGAAGAGAAAGAAACAAAGATACGTACCTTCTCCTTCATTTACTTCCTGCTGTTTCTGGTTCTGGTGGTTCCGTTGCTGGGAATCCTCCTCCAGATGCTCTGAAGAACGCTTCTGCGCAGGCATTCTCAGCAAAATCTACTGATAAAAGATCTTCTTCTTCTTGTTGTTCTTCTTCTTCTGTGATTCTCTTCTCTTCTCTTCTTCGTTGCTGCTACTGATTCTGTTGCTTCTATGTATAGAGATCGTTGAGAGCCTGAGACTATGGCTTCTCCTCTTTTGCAGAGAGAGAGAGAGAGAGAGAGAGAGCGCTTGGGTCGTGGTGTCGCCAAATTTATATATTACGGCGTCCGGAATCACACACACACACATATATATATATATATATATATATATATATATATAGATAAATAATATATATAATCTACTTCAGTTTTTTTGGTTCAGTTCAGTATAGTCAAAATTTTAACCGTAAACCAAACCAAATTAATTTGGTTTTTTGTTTTATAAACCATAACCAAACCAAAATGAAAAAACAAACAAACAAACCAAACGACTATTTCGGTTTGGTTTGTTCGGTTTAGATTTAGACCAAACCAATTAACACCCCTAATGAGTAATAGGGGTGGGAACGTGCTGGGCTAGGCCAGGCTCAGGTCGGGTCATAATCTAAATATAAGTGCGATTATTTTGGCTTGAGTTCGACCCAGCCTGATCTTTTGGGCTTAAAAATGTGTGCCCAAGTCCGACCATGGTATCATTTGCCAAACCCATCTTAAGCCAAGGTACACTTGGTTTGGTCTACCATCTAAAGCGATTGGACCGTCGGAGACGGTGAAGGTATTGGAGTAACTCACATGAAGACTAACTAGACATGATCTGATATCAAAAATAAATAAAATACCAGACATGACCTACTTGTCTCACATTTGTATGTAAGATTAACATGTGTATATATATATCGCATCAGTTAGAAGATCTTTTGATCCCCAACCGATGTGGGACTAAAACATTTTACCAAAAGATCATGCAACCCAGTAGAAGATTGACAATTGAAGGTTAGTCTTCACATCCTCTGGTCAGGCCGGGATAATCTAACATAAACACGAGTCCGGCTCGAAATACCAACCGGGCCTTAAATTTCTGCCCGACCCTACCCTACGGGCTACTTAACCTTGCCCAAACCCGCCCAAACATAGGATCAAGTTGATAGGGTCCGGCGAGTCACCTAGGGCAACTACCCCTCTCACCCCTATATAGCTCCGCCCATGATGTTAACCTACTTTCTCCTATTTGGGCAATACCCTCTTTCTTTAGCTTATCTTTCCTAAATTTTGAACACATCCATCTCAATACTCGTATTTTACTGACACTCATCCTATGTATATGTTGATTCTTTATTACGTACCCAACTTTTTGATATATACATCATAGCAGACCTCGTGGTTATTTTGTGTATATATATCTTGAAGATAACACATCAATCATATAACATTCTAGATAAGCCATCTAGTTCTAGTTTTAGTTCTATATGTAACATTTTTATTAGTATTCTCCTCTTTACAAATAATTGATCTAAAATAATGAAATTGATTGTTTTTAGGAATCTCTTCATTCTTAGTTCTTACTCTTCCTTCACCTCTATTATTATTATTTGTACTAAAGTTATTTTCCATATACCTCAATTTTTTATTTATTTTTTTATCACACTATTTAAAGTTTAGGCTTAGGAGTACAATTAAAATGAAAAGCGCACGAGTTGATTTGATTTTCTTTTGTTAGCTAGGATTAAGGAAAAGTAATCGAGCTAATTAAGAAGGCAAGGTCATAGGTTTGGTCCAGAGTTGAGTAGTTCGAACTTCAAAGTCACTCTCTATCCATGCAATAGAGTTTGATATGAGAGTAGTCAAAAAAGGTGCGCCTGTCGGCTCAAAGTGCGTCCCACCACCGTACCTCATGGGACCCTGAAGGCTCCACTATGCCTACCTTTGTAACCTCCTCTCACCCTTTTCCAAAATCAAATGCTAAAACCCTCTACCCATCAAACATCTTAGCTCTCCTAGTGGCTCCTTATCCTCGATTTGACTCTTATTTGACTCCTAATCTCTATTCTAAGCTAATAACCTTTCCTCCACCACCCACCTCTTTCACATTTTCTAATACCACTTTTCCTTCCTTTCTTCCCTTTGTTTTTTTTTCTCCTTTGGGGAGGACCAAGTACAAAGCTGAATCCCACTTTAAATGGGCACCAAAACTGGGTAGTAATCATCATTGCTCTTTTCCCTTTTTTTTGCAACCCTATTAATTTAAAAAGCTTTAGAGAGCGAGAGATGACTAACCTAATAAAGGATTAGTGTAACGTGGAATAATCCATTCTTTACAAGGTTTAATGGTAATCTAGAGGATGATTATACATAGAACTTGCCCAATAATAGCTAAGTTCTCCTAGGTTAATTTGGATCCATTAGAATCATTCTAGATGCAAATTTGTACATAAGAAAATTCCCTCAGTGACAGTTATTTAAGTCTACAATTCTCGAACTACAGATTAACGGAGGCGTATTGTCTGGACCCAGATGGCCGGAACTTCTGTTGGTCCCTGTATCGATGCTCTACCATGTGTCAATAATGATTTTGTGACTCTCACGAGACCACTTTACAGATCGTTCTGATGGCAAGCATCGATACATGGACCAACAGATGTTCCGGCCATCTGGATCCAAACGATGGGTGAGAATCTTTTGTATGTACACAAATAACCTCGAGGGCAAAATTATAATTTTACTTTCATCTAAGTTGCTTTATGAGAAAAAATTACAATTTTACTCTTAAAATTATTTGTGTGCGCAAGATGATCTCCTGTGCACCAGTTCACAGAAGACCCTCACCCCCAAAACGATACGGAGCCAGACTAACCCCGTGACTTCATTTCTTAAAGCTACTACTTTATGGGATAAAGCAATTTCTTCCCTAAAAGGTAAACTGCTCTAAACAAACATTAGATCACTCTTTTTTAACGCTTATATAACTAAAGACGTATCGACATGAATCTTGGACATAGTATGTAGTTGACCAGATTAACCAATCTCAGATGCATTGCTAAGCAGAAACGAAGTTTTATCACAACACATCGACACATGCCGGAATTACACCTAAAACGAGGCCGACGACCCATCCTCGAGCCATGTTCATGGCCTTAGGGAAGGATAAGATTATACTACTACTCTCACACAATACTAAACTCCTATTGAAACTGGATTTCGTGCTTGTGGGGTTGTTTTATTTCATCTTAGTTTACTGCCTCCAAAGCTAGTCTTCCATGTGAAGAACATTCTTTACCATCCTTCCTTCCCTTTTAATTAAGTCTGTTTTCCAATGTAATGGGGGCAGTTTCCAAAAGAGTACAGCTAATTCCGTGTTAAGACCATGTAACAACACTAAAAAAAAAGGATAAAATTGTTGAATATTATCTTAATCAACTTATTATGGTAATTGTGCAGTGAGGATTATTAACTAGCTAGGTAGTTTCCTTGTCAAGGAAAAACTAAAGAAAAAATAAAGGCGGTGGGGTCAATCGCACGATGTTTGTTCAGTTCGATGGTCACCTGGATGATTGAGATAGGGGTCATTTGTTTCGTTAATCAAATCCGAAGATTATATATGGTTTATCAATGTAATTAATATTCTGTTGTGTACTATACTATCTTGACTACCCATGTGACTGAATTTGAAAGGATGAAGTATACTTAATTTTCATGGTTTTAACTATCATCTGTATCAACTAATAATATATTTACCAAAAAAAGCGTCATTATCGGCCCCTAATCGATATAATATCTCCATCTGTATAGATCAAACATACGTTGTCAATTGAAATAAAAGAGTTATACAAATATCTTGTTTATGAATGCAGGTTTACTTGTATTAAATAGTAGAAATATCACCTTCCCCTTAAAATTAAAACCAGCAATATATCCCGATTTCCTTGAAAATATATCAACCGATGTTATCCCGATTTATCGGTTATTTACCCATGTTGAGGCCTGGTCGTTGTAACTGATCATTCATCAGTACTTAAAGAGAACAATGTTCTTTCTTGTTACTTGGGGTGGCTCTATGTCAGAGATGTAGATATCCATTGATCCATTAAAGGTTATAAAAGTGATCTTTCTCAAAAGAAACTTCAGCTAGGAGTACCCTACAATTGAAAAACCTGAATTAGGGCATGTCCTACCATTCAACATAGTATAGTCATAGACTTTGACTCCTGCTTCAGACTGGAGCAAAGGGTGTCTCATGGGGTATATATGTAAAAGAGCAGAACCATCCTAAACTCCTTAGCTGTTGCCCTGAAAATGGATAAAAAAAGATACTCACTCTGATCATCACCTTAGCTTTTCATGACTTCCATCCCTCCCTTTTTTTCTTTCTTTCTGCAACCATCTTACTTACTTTTTGTCCCAATGGTACACCATTAGGGTGGTCCTTTTACAATGCCACTTGCTTTAAGATGCCCTCTGCAGAACTTATGACCAGTAACAGTAAGTTTGTCAATTATGTGTCTTCAGTTCAACTGATATATATATATATATATATACCTTGAGATAGAAAACCCCATAAGAATAGTAAGATCACAATGATCTGCTTACAACCGCCAGTCATGCGGCGTGCATTAGTGCTTGACACCTAAACCCACGTTGGGCCTCGTACGCTCATAGTGTATATGGTGATATACTAGCATGTGGGATTCCATTGAAAGGCGACAGTTAACGCTTAATTGGTATTCTAGTACAAAATTTGGCTCAAAGACTACTAGCTTAGCCCCTTTAATGGGAAGTCACTGTAACCTAGTTTGGATCATCTTATGGTTAACAATATAGCATGTGAATGAGAAGCAACTGCAGTCACATTCTACAGAAGACACTATTTCATCAAACCTTCAAATTTCATAAGAAGTAAACAAGAAATAGGTGTGTGTGTGTGTGTGTGTTTTATGCATTGTGAAGCTCTAAGAATAGGCAGACAATCTCTATTACTTAAACCCTTTAAGGCCAATCCCCAACATGACATGCCTTAATTTCATGATGCAAAGGAGACTGGGAGAACTACTTCTGCAACTACAGCTAAGGAATTCTTTTGACATGCCTTAATTTCATGATGCAAAGGATCATATTCAAACGAAAGCTTTCGGTTTTGTTTGCCTAAAATGCCAGTATCACGTTTCATTCCAACAACTAAAGTTTCACCTTAAGTACATAAGACCACGTTGGACCAGGTGAGCCCAAAACCAATACAACCAAGGCCTTAATTTTTTTTGGAAGGTAACTAAGGCCATATTACTTAGCCCTTGATGCGCAGCCTGCCAGTATAGCTACTAATGGGCCGGGTTGGATCTCCTTAGTCTATAACAAGATAGGGTCTGATTTTGTGTCCAACAAGGATGCTACTTTTCTAGCTTTAATATAATTGCGCCTGTATTAACAAAAATACAAAATAAAAAAGATAAATAGATGGATTGAGGGTTGTTATGGACACAATCAAAAGCTTATAAAAAGAAAATAGAAGCATCATCAAAATTTTTTTACGAAGTTAAGGTTCTGTTTGTCATGGCTTCCTAAAAAAGGATGTGATTCTTTCAAAATTGATTCTTATGAAACATTTTGTAAAAATTGATTCTTATGAAACATTTTGTAAAACTAGCTTCAAATGAAAGATAGTATTTGGTAATGCCTATACAAGAAATACTTTTAGGTCTAAAAGTGTCATGCTCCAAAATCCGAGATTTGAATCTTGAGGATCTCGAGATGTGACGTTCGAATCCAACGCTTGAATTCGGCAAGCAAACATAACATCTCAAACCAAATCATAATATTAGAGTAAAATAAAATAATGCGGAAGTTCTAATACAATTGAATCCAACGTTGTTACATCCAACTAAACTATAAATCAATCAATATCAAATTAATTCATTACATCCTTTATCCAATCCAAAAATCAGAAATTAAAAGTAAACCCTAAATAAAACAATCTTAGTACGCAATGTCACTTTGTTCCATCTCCTTAACCTGAAGACGTATAGCGCATAAAAAGACGCGAGCTGTTGAGGCTCAATAAGCAACAAAAAACCTATATCTCATGCTATCACATAACATACTAACCATATCATATACATTATTCTTTCACATTACAAAACAAATAATCATTAATATCCAGGTGTATGATAATATAGTTAATCACATGGAATTGGTACATATCACACTTACAATTTCATTAGTATATGAGAACTATGCATAATAGAGAATAATAATAATGATGATGAAATAATGATATGCATAATGATAATGAGATGATGCTATGTAGAATGCACAATGAAAAACACATGATAGATGTCTGTAACACTGTGATCAGGTCTTGTTAAGCTTCACCATGTCAAATCTATCGGACTTACGGATATCTGCCAAACAGAACAATCCGACTTACAAGCAAGGATTAACTGCCTCCAAGTAATCATTATTTGGCATCCCAATTTAATACAGCTGGATGAATCCCACGTGTACAGTGTGGTGTTATGAGATTTTCAACCCATAAGGCGCAATTCCTATAACTATTTTTCATCAATTTTGGTATTCAAACCCAAGGAGTCCGCATAAGGACGATCTTTATGGCTCACTTAACCTTTCCATACGACTGTTATGACATGAAACCATTCACACACAATCATGAATTTAACCAGGTCCACTTTACCCTGGAATAACCCATCCAAACATCTTGTGTATGATATAGGTATTCCCATGGATAATGGAACACATTCATGTCTCATTATCAACCACTTGAGTATATCTACTTTACCTTGGGCTGACCCACAATTAGCATCTCTCATATGCTAATGGCGATCCCCATGGAAATCTCAGTTCCACACATAAACAGTTAATGACACATGGATTACTAATCCTCACATATTCATCGCATACATATACCATCAAGTTCTATGTACACATGCTTCACATATTCTATGAATACAATCACCACTCATGTCATTCAAAATCATAGATTAACATATCATTAATAAGTCCATAAACTCACTACTATACATGGTAGTTAGCATGCTTGGAATATAAATGAAATCCACTAAAATCACCTGATTGACTGGACCTAGAGCTGGCAATCAGGCGGGTTCGGGTCGGGTTGACATATGGTATCAACAGGTTGACTCTAAACCTGAACCCGCCCGTTTAATAAACAGGTTGAGAATACCCAACCCGCTCTAGCCCGTCTGACCGGTCCATTTTTTGTTTTTTTAATAACTTCTCCTAGACTCCTAGCATCTTAAATGTCACTTTTTTAGTACAAACTTCTCCAGTTCTCCTCTAAGGTTCTAACATCTCATACCTTTACTTATAAAATAACAATATTATGCTTAGTTTTGAACTAAATTTTTAGTTGAATGCAAAAGAGATTAAAACATTTCGTCAACATTGCTTTTAATAATTACCTAATTTCCAAATCATCATAGTCTACAAAAACTAAGAAGCAAACAAATGATCTTCAAAATAAAGTAATAAAGTTTAACAATCATGTAATCCAAACAACTTAACAAATAAGTTAAATAACAACCAAAATAGCATTAGCAATCCCACAAGTAAAACAGTCCATGATATGCAATTGTCTGGATTACAAAATTTGAAAAAGCAAATTATGAAATAAGATCTAAAGATCCCCATTCTTCAAGCTCCCTTAAGTTATAACTTGTAAGTAAGCTCGAGCCTCCATCAAGCAATGCAAGTGAACACCTAATACACAACAAAATAACATGATCTAAGAACATATCAAATTCCAAAAGTACAAAAAAATATCAAGAGAATAAGAAGAATATTAGGTGTAATATAAAAACCCGTAACATTTCTTGTATGTCTTGATGCCTCACTACTTAAGGCTTTGAGCTGCCCCAATCCACAACATTAGAAGCTGAAGTAGATGCTGAAATATCCACACGTAGAAGGATTTCAACAACCTCATTTACCTCATTATCAATTACATTCAAAGACAAAAAGTGAAATAGTTAAGGCACTTATTCAAGTAGTATAATCAATTACAAAATCGTTAGTTATTCATTAATTAAAGAATCTAATAAATAAGTATTATACCTTCTGAACCATACATCCAATCACGAGTACATATTAGAGCTTCAACATTTTTTTGGTGTAAGAGAACTTCGGAATTGATATAAGATTCTTCCTCCATAGCTAAAAGCAGACTCAGAGGCGACTGTCGAAATGGGAATGGTCAATAGATCTCGAGCCATCAAAGAACGCTCAGGAAATCTGTATTCAACATATTTCTAATACACTAGGGGTTGCTTCCGCTCATGAGTTTGTTCTTCCAAATACATCTCCAACTGAGATCTCCTTGCTTGACTATTATAAACATGACTTTCAAATGCTTCAAAGCCCTAAAATACAAAAATGAAATATTAAGAAAGAGAATGAAAAAAATGATAAATATGATCACAATATGAAAAAATAGAATGCATAAGGAAATAGTCTTTACCTGCATTTCATTATCACTATCATTGACCATGGAGCCATCAAAACCACCTCCTACGCCATGTACAGGAGCACTCGTTGATGATTGAGAACTCATATATTCATTAAAAAGTGCATATAATGCATCTCGAACACGCAGGGCATGTTGCCTTCCTTCAACTCCATAAAGTTTTGAATAGGAGAACTCAATCATTTTCATTTTGAAACGAGGATCTAAAATTGTTGCAATGGCTAGTATATCACTATAGTCCTTCCAATATTTATCAAACTTTGATTGCATTCTTCGAGCCATGTTTTCATGAATGTATCTTCACCTTCCAACTTCTCTTTCAACCGTAACTGAATTTTCCACACACCTTGAAAATACAATTTAAAAGTGGGGTACTTGGTTCCCGAGAATGAATTCGTAAGATCACTAAAAAATTTTAGAAACTTAGTGATCTTCTCCACCCTTTCCCATTCTATTTCTAATGGACAATCCCGATAATTTGAATCACACAATGCTAAATGACAAAATGCAAGACGATAGAATAAAGTACTTTCAAGCATCAAGTATGCCGAGTTCCACTTTGTGGGAACATCTTGGCGTAAACCTTTCTTCCCATCTAAGGACAAATCACGTAAGCATGCTCTAAATTTCTCTTTCCTTTCTTGTGAACCCTTGACAAACTTCACACTTTCTCGGATCTTATAGATTGATTCGTCAACTTCTTTCAATCCATCTTGAACAATTAGATTTCAAATATGTGCTCAACAACGAATCCGAAAAAATCGGCCACCAAGTAAGAGAGCATTTTTCAAATTCAGCTTATTCTGATATGCTTAAACAAAAGTTTCATTGGCACTAGTGTTGTCCAAAGTAGTAGAAAACAACTTCCTCTCAATGCCCCACTCATCCAACAAAGTAAACATTTTACTCATAATGAATACTCTTGTGTCTGGAGGAGGCATGTATCTAAAGTTCAAATTTTTTTTATGTAACCTCCAATCCTTATCAATAAAGTGAGCCATGTAACAAATATAACCATCAGTCGTAATTGAACTCCATAGATCAGATGTGAGGCAAATCCTACCAGGAGTATATCTAAACAACTATTTAAGCTTCTCCTTCTCTCTTTCATACATATTCAACACATCAGATTTAGCAGTTTTGCGTGAGATTGATTTTGCATCAAGATTTAGAAGTGTATGCAACTGTCAAATACCCTCGTGCTCTACGAATTGGAATGGGTACCCATGCATAGCAATTACATTTGCTAATGACTCACGATAAAGGTCTTGATTCAGTTTTGGGCCCCTAACGCTCATACCACTACTACCCTGAGACAACATTAATTGACCAATATCTTTGTGTCACGCCTAGCGCAAACGTTAATGTGACGTTTCATGTTGGATGTCCCATGGCTACTTTTGGCAACATAAACCACCCCACATTGTTTACACTTTGACCTCAATACTTTGTCATCTGTTTTTGGGAGCTTTTCGAACACTTCCCAGACTGATGAAGTTTCTCTCCTAGATCTTTGTTTGTTTGAATGATTACCAAAAACTTTGGATTCATTTTCTTGTATATGAACCTCATCATCACCAAGGACAACTCTCTCATAATTATTACCCATTGACATTACACTTAATATGCTGTAAAAAAAAAAGACAAAAAAAAAACAATTTTCAATTCACCATGCTACTCTTTAGTCATTTGAAACATACACTTAAAAAAAGCAATAAATTACAAAGCATAAGTCATTAAAAAAATTAACTAAGGCTTAGGTTAAGTTACCAAAAAAAAAGGAGATTTCACAAACATAATTAATTCAACTAAAATAAAGACAAGTTGGTTTATTTCTTTGAACAATCAAATAGAGAGCTTGATCTGGGGCAAAACCAAGTGGTTCTAAGAAGTGGCTTGATATATCAGTGATTCAGTATAGCTTTCTCTATGAAAGTTTAAAGAAGGATTGAATTATTTCCTTTTCAATAGAATCATTAAACCTTCATTTGTCAAAACTCTAATACATATTACGTGCAAATCAGAACCCAAAATAGAACCAAAATAGAAACCCACATGTTCATTAGTTAGTTCATTTGCTGTTAAATTCAATTAACAAACTCTCAATCCTTCATTTATATGAAAGATTCTTCATTTGATTAGGATTCAGCGACAAAATCCCAAGTTAAAGCTTTAGATCAAGATAAACAATAAGAAGAAGCTTCAGAAAATCATCGAAGCATATAGAGTCAACTTCTAAAACCACAAACCCAGATCAGATCGAACAATTAAAATAAAAATACTAACCAGAAAGAAAACTAAAATTTTGAGCAATCTCTTTCCCTTAGAAATAACATGGAACAAAATAGGAGAAAAAAAATACAACATTGTCTTTTCAAGCACACAAATAACAGGAAAAAATTAGGGATTTTTTAGGCACACAACTAGCAGAAAAAACTGACCTCAGAAGGAAGGGGAGAGGGAAAATTATCAATCCCAGCTACAATATCCTAGCAAGTTGAGAAACGTCAATCAATCCCAACTGCAATGGAGGTTGAGAAGAAGAAAATGAAGAAGAAAGAAGAGATGGGGAATAGATTACTGGTTGATTTGGGTGATGGATTCGAGATGTCGTCAGATGATCTGAGCACCGTCGTCGACGAATACCGCTACCAGAAAATGACCGCCGTCGAATGGAGGTGCTGGAGAGAACGGATGGAAGCAATTGATTGTTACTTTTTAGGGTTTTTGCTTGGAGAAGAAAAGAGCTGACTGCTGAGCAAATTTTGTTTTCTTCAAAGAATCAAAACCCTAGCTATCATTTGTTTATATAGGGGTTCTCTAACCCGATAGGTCAGGCAGGTTAACGCGAACTCGACCCGTTTATTTACGGGTTCTAGATCCTTGACCTGAACCCGACCCACAGGTCGAAAAGATGAACCCAAACCCGCTAAATCGCAGGCAAGTTGGCAGGTCGGGTCAGAAATTGCCATCTCTAACTGGACCACACCAACCGGTCAACCGAATCACTATAGGTCACAAAAACAAAACACGAGCATTCATCGACTAGGACCTTTAGGTCTCACCACCTGTCGATCGAAGGACCACCCGGTTGACTGACCAACTCCACCGATCGATCGATCCCATACAGATCACTCAAAATAGTAAGGATTGTTTCATTGACTGGGACCTTCCAGTCGACCAAAACACCCATCCAGTGGACCGGAACATGGGAAATTGCACTTCCCAGATTCGAGGTCCAAGGAGGATTTCGATCATAGGGAATGCTATATCCATCCAAAACACTCCAAACTCAAGATGTGAGGTCTCTAACACATGTACCAATAACTATAAACAACTCATATGACGATTCTACACATGTTAGCACTTAAATTCTCAATATGGCACAGGAATCATGTATATGTATATATATATATATATATACCCACACATATGTGACTACATACATAACTCATAGTAATAACATGATGAGGACTAATGGCACTTACTATTTCTAGTAAAAATCCTTCTTTCTCTTCTAGTCCTTTCTTCTTCTCATTTTTCTGCAACAACTCCAAACTCCAGAACTATTCTCTAGCCTCCTCTTCCTCTCTTGTAATGAATTGAAATTTAATTAAATGCTAATTATAATTAATTTTAATTACATGTGTAATGTAGTACTTGCTTAGTGAATATACACTAACCAATGTCTACACTAATGGTAATATAGATGATGGATGTACCGAAATTTATATATAGCTGTGCATATAAATGTATATATGTGATTGGTAATTAAATAATTAAACTTAAATTTTTATTATGTAATTCTTAAGTCTAATTACGCACCAAGCATGATGAAGGGCACGTGTGATTCGTGAGAATATATTACAAGCCTTGAGGTAAGCTATATGGTAACTGAAGGATATAAAGGGAAATAAATGAAATGTCATTCTTGTCACTAAGTGATAATGGAAGGTTAAACTTGTAATATGAAAATTTCAGAAATGCCATCAAATGTGAGTCAAAAGGTACAAGACCTAAATGATGACACGTGGCATTGAAGGTGATAGAATAGGAACATGTATTAATGAAGGTTAATTAGATACTAACTCCAATTAATTAATATAATCTAGATTAAATAAATTAAGTAAAATTACACCTAATTATCTAATTAGTAAAAATTAATAAGACTAATTAAATTATTAAGTGAATAGATATAAAAATACTTAAGTCAGATTAGTGCTAATAGTTGTAGAAACTGATTAGAGAGGAGAAAAATTGCAGAACAACAAGAATAAGAAGAAGATGAAGGAAACCAAAGCTAGGATTTTAGACTAAATCTGTAAGTAATAATACTATATATTTAGTTTTTGAATTCAAAGAATAAAATTAATAGGGTTTAGAATATATTATTTATGCTTAGACTAGTGGCAATTATATTTTCTATTTTGTTTTGTTCAGGTTTGAAGTTGTTGTACGAAACTATAATTCTTATTTAGGAATTCAGATTTGGTGATTTTCTTAAATACTATAACTCTAGTTTGCAGTTTAGATTTGATGATAATATTCTAGTTTGCAGTTCAGATTTGATGTTTTCCCTAAATACTAAAATTCTAGTTTGTAGTTCAGATTTGATGATTCTCCTAAAACCTATGATTCCGTTTTTGAAGTTCAGATTTGAAATTTACTATAAAAGTTATATTTCTAAGAGTCTGGCACCTTCGGTTAAACAAGGGAGCACATTGGCTGATTGAAGCTATCAACGATATTTTTACGAAACCACATTTTCTCAGGTTTGACAGTCTTAATATAATATGCATGATTTCATACGTATGATATGTGTGCTATGTGGGGTAATATGCCTGCGGCTTTGTGCTGATATTTGGATATAGTACATTTTGTGGCTACTACATCCATGATATGTAGTTGTGAAATGTATGACGAGTTTATGTTGTTTATTTGGATGTCGACTAACGAGCAACGTTCTGGAGTCCTTGCAAGTGACCGTTTTATCTCATCTGATCAATGTGGATTATGTTCAGTCTCGATTGATGGTCATGACCCCTGGCTCAGTCATGACATCAGAGTGACTTATGTATATTTACTTTCCTATAGTAAGTTAAATTTACCGTGAGCCTTGCGCCGATGAGCTGTGCCTTGGTGCCAACTACTATGGGAAGGGACCAAGGTATCCGTGCCAACCTGAACATCTATATGTGTATTCCGGTTATTTTATTTATATTTCAGTTAAAATGTCATGCCTTAGAATGCTCCATACTGCATATTGTTTATTTTCGTTACATTTAAAATTGTGATTTATAACTATTGTTTCGAAGAACATAATTTCTCGTATAATTGTGTTTTCATTGATTATTACTTATTGGGAATTTATTCTCATTAAAATGTTTTCTAAAAATTTTCAGAGTCTGACAAGGAAAGGGAGGTAGTAAAAGAGGATGATCAGCTAGAAATTCAGCTAGAGGCGAAGATCTTAGAGAGCAGAGAGGAAGATCATATTCGTTTACTTTGAGAGAGAGGGAGTTATAGAGAAAGATTGTATAGTGTGTGTAACAACTATTTTGTTATTCCCTGTAGGTATTTGTGTACATTAAGTTTTAACTTAATGTATAGTTTGTTTTAGTTGCTTCTAATATAGATTATTTTGATAAAGCTGTTACAAACATGATTGGTTTTTAATAAACCATGAACTGTGTGGTTACACACTGTCACGACCCAAACCCAATAGATCATCCCGATCCAGATGGGTCTATCATCATGACCTTCACTTCCTCAAAGGAGAGTGGTGGTCAAAGGATAACGATAGAAATCATTAAAGATTCCAAGATAACTTTTAGAGAAACCATATAATATACAGAGTTCAGCGGAAAATAATCGAAAATAAGTTCTAGATTGAAAATCAGATTTCTATATTAAGTAAAAGAAAACTATATCATTTACCCAAAAAGGAACCGTCTATATACATTGTCCAAAAAGAATGTTTCAAAAACCTATAAAACATACATTAACTAAAAGCAGCAAATCACTGTGGAAGGTAGAAATCGTCTTCTTCTTCGTACAGCTCCTCCTCAGCTTTAGCAACCTCGAGGTCTTCTTCCTCTGTATGATATAATTCACCTGAAAGTATTTCGCCCTAAGGCGTAAGCTAACTAGCCAGTAAAAATTGGATTTGAGAATATATAAGCTCATTATAGTATTCTAAGCAATATCATCATAACAGTTATGTGCAATGCATGAGGTTCACCTTTCATCATATTGGACATGCATGAAACATATATAACCTACAATATCACCACGGTGAATTATCAAACATCTATTGATATATATGTGTGCCTAATGCATACTCTGGTAGAATGTCAGTGAATCTATTCCCTTCTGGTTCAGTCATTCTTTTCATATTCTCTTTTCAATGGCACCGAAGAGCTCCAGTACAACTGAGTCATCCCCCCCTTTCGATCTAACACATTTTTCAATGACCCCGAAGAGCTCTAGTACAACTGAGTCATCCCCCCCCTTTTCGGTCCAACCGGGTGCATCAGCAACCTGATGTCCTCCAGCAGAGAAGCACGTTCACCTGACCAGACTACAGAGGCACTCATTTCATATTTCCTTCGGCCACTGCCCCTTGGCTAGGATTGAGTATGTTAGATTAGCTACTCCCTTAACTCTACTTGCCGGTCCCCTCACTAAATGTGGAATCACATCACACTCTTTATGTCCATGAGACACAACCATTAGGTCTCGGATTTCAGGGTTATACTCTTATACCACTGGGGTCTTAAGCCTATGCGTGTAGTGTTAGGGCACATTAACTAAACATACAAGCCGTGTATAGAACGTGCAAAAATGAAATCCACATATAACAGTTTAACTACATTCATGTGTTCACATGGCATGTCGTTTATTATCATTCATGATGTATTCATATCCACTCATCATCAATCAGAATGTATTCATACTCATTCATTATCATTTACGATGTGCAAATGCGCACGCAGGCTAACCACATTGGCATGCATATTCATCCTTAAACTCAATTCCCATGTATAAGAATTAGAATTATTTATTGTGCTTCGGCGAACCTAACCCCACTTCGGCGACGTGTTCGGCGCACCGAGGAGTGCGCCGAAGAATGGTTCGGTGGACTATTCGGTGAACCCACCTGTTAAAGGCCAACAGACCGCCGAGAATACCTTTGTCGGCGGTCCAATAGACCCCCGACGATTGCCTTGCCGTTAATAGTAAGCCCGCCGTGGATAATCAGACCTTTGTCGGTGGGCTAGGACCGCCGACAATTCAAATTTTTAATTTTTCTTAAAAAGGATTTTCTTAAGTATGGTATTGGGATTCGTGTTGATTGGCATTCTTGGCAACGCTAATTCATGGCATTATGTTGATTGGCATTCTTGGCAATGTTATTTCAAAATATATTCAAATTCAGAATTCAAGTTGAAATTAGAAGAT
>JAUPMG010077788.1:0-12947 GCA_031762675.1 Pachysandra terminalis | reverse complement strand
AGTGAATGCATATTAATTTAGGTTTACTCATGTTGTTTATTTTATTCTTTTTCAGATATCAGGAGATAGAAGCAAACCGAGAGAGCTGACATAGATTGGGTAGAGCACTCTGCTAGACGTACGTGAACTTAGTCTAGAACTAGATTTTTAATACCTATAAATTATAGATTTTTATTCTAGGCATTTGTAGTTACTTATATCTTTCTAGAACTGCTCAGGAATTCCGCTTATGATTTCTATTTGGGTAGCCACTCTTGTAGAAATACGGGGTGAAGGTTACACTTGGTTGGAAAACCTACGTAATTGGGAATTTCCGGTTCGGGTCGTTACAAATATTGAGAAATTATTTCACGTTTTCAAGGCAACATGAACAACCGAAGGAGGTCGAACAACGTTGATCGGGGTAGGTTGGTGTTCCGACAAACACAACCACGAAGCCCATCGCATCACCTTGTTAGGGAATGGCGTCATGAGCATTCACTGGTGAAACGTTGGAAAAATAATTACGTCACTTCCGATAACCAGTTCCCAAACGTAGGTCTCTACAATTTTCACCTAGTAGCGATCGTAATATAAAGCAAGCCTTGTCGTTGATGAAGAGTGAGAACAAGCGTATGAATTGGCACTCCCTAAGCTCATTTAAATTATATATACTAACGAAAAATTACAAAGAAGTAGGCATGAGCGAACCTCCAGTGCAGGAGATTAAAGATAGTTTTGATGAATATCAAACAAAATTAGACCTCTCGGATGAGTCTACTGATCAGTAGCGAGAATGTGATTCTGATGACTCCAATTTCCAATCTCCTCCAGCAAGGCGCTGAATCCGGCTAAATTCCTGTTTATGCATCATGTCTGTTGTTTATGCATCATTTGTATGAGTTTTCTTATTGGGTTAGTTGTATGATCAGTTTCATGTTTTTACAGTATGCATCTTATAAATTAAACCTAGGTGTTTTAGGTGTGAAACCTTCAAAGTTCACTACAAATCTTATTACAAACACGTTAATAAAAATGAATTAAAAGTCGATTTATCAACCGAATCATTGCGACTGTTGTGATGATCAGATTAGTCAAATAACCAATAATAAATAGAAATCCTTAAACACGTCCATAAGTACAATGACCAATAAATATTATCATCCACCATACTTCATCCTCTTCCTCTGTGATGAAGTTGCTATTGAGGTCATCAAATATGGTATCGTCTCTCCACCCTTCCCCTTCATCATGTCAGCAACTATAGGAATATCAGATCCACCAATTGCTTTAACTTCACAAATTTTAGAGTTGCAAACATAACATCAAGGTAGTCATGCAATGGACATGTTATATGAACATAGCTTCAACATAAGTGACCATAATCATTAAAAGCTCTTTCTCTATTACTTAGATGCTATTACAGTGGTACAATTATTATGTCGTCTATAAATTTAACCTAGTGAAATAATAAGCTTCTTTTTCGCTATGAAACCTTTGAAAATTAATTGCGAAGCTTATTACAAATACGCTAATAAATTTGAATTAAAAGTCGATTTATCAACCGAATCATTCTGACTGTTGTGCTAATCGGATTAGATAATCAGATTAGTATAAAAACCAATAAAGAATATAGATCTTAAAACACGTCTGTAAGTGCAATAACAAATAGATATTATTATACATCATACCTCAGCCTCTTCATCTGTAATGAACTCGTTATCAATGTCAAAGGATGTTGCATCCTCTCGCGACCCTTCATCTTCGTCATGTCAGTAACTTTGAACATTTCAGATCCACCAATCTCTTTAAATTCAAAAATTTTAAAGCTTCAAATATAACAACAAGTCAAAAATGCATGGACGTATTCTATGAATAAAGATTTATATTCACTAATAACAAGGTACATAGACTGTTAGAAAAAGAGAACAAAAATAGTTTCCGCATATGTCACCAGAATCAATAAAAGATCTTTCTCTATTACTAGCAAGTAAAAAAAACATGCCAATAAGGCAAACACATATAACCTAAATGTAAAAAACAAGCATCAACCCCAAAACACTGAACAAAAAAAAAAGAACATGGAGACACCTAAGGAATCAAGGAACCAACCAGTAAAATCAGATCATATCCACCTACCAAAGTACTAGCAACATACATAAGGTCGAAGGCAAGAAAACAATAACAGAATTGATAAGCAAATCATAGTAGCACACAGCAACCAAAAGAAATCAACAACCCCACTAACTAGCACCAAGAAAACGTCCAATACATCAAGTAGCTTCAAGAAGGATAATCGACATCAAGTCACAGTAAAAGCAAATAAAGCAGCAATGACAAGAGATCAGGAGTAGGAAGAGATCATAGCAGAAGCAGATGGGTGAGCACAGTAACCCAAGGCATGAACAAGACGAACACCAAGCAGGCCCATAAAAAAGAAGCTGCATTGACAAAAACAACACACAACAAGCAACAAGGCAATGGCAACAATAGCAGCTGATATGAGAAGCCAACAACACCACTAACCAAGAGAGCAGGCAGCAGGAGCATCAAAATGGATAATCGATATCAAACCACGGAAAAATCAGAAAAATGCACCAAAACCAACCTTAATTGTAAGACTTTTGATGTGTGTGTGTCTGTGTGTGAGGGGACGGGGGGTCGAGGGGATCATCAACTTTAGTAGTAACTCGAAACCCCATTACTTTAAATTAAAATCAAGATTAAATAGAGAGTTTACTCTAAAGATGAAGACTTATTATGACCATTGCATTTGTACTATATACGAATTCAGATTGGCTCCTTGCAAGATTTATGATTGTGGCCGGGATTATTACAACGTTTGCAGTACACAGTCCTCTTGGCTATAAACTGGGACACAATACGCTTCCTTTTTGGACGACCGGTTGGGCGTTTGGTATAAGGAGGGTCATCTATGACTGGTTGCCCAATCTGAGGACTAAGAGGTTCAGGGGTATGGATGATAGGCATATCAATATTGGGCACAGACTGCATTAATTGTGAGTATATACGAGATTGGGTATCCCTGTGGTAACACGGTTCAACATATGGATGTATGCTAAGGTAACTCTCCTTCATTGCCAGACATGCATGCTCACAAGGAATGCCAGTCATCGCCCACTTTATACAAGTGCAACTGTGTTTTGCTAAATCACCCCCAACCCTCTTCCCAGGCATCATTTCAATCTCAAATGAAGTAGGGATGAATCTTCTCACAATCCATCCAATACCTATATCAGCATTTTTCTTAATCTCATTTTCAATTCTCGGTCCAATACGATTCCAACTCTGTAGCTCACAATTTCGTCTCATCAAAAGCTCTGAAAACTTTATACACAACTCCTTCACCTTTACAAATCGTGTGCCTCTTTCTTGACTAGCTGTTACTCTCCAATTGCAACTCTCAACCTTGCATCTTGGATCCACATAGGGAGAAGTGTTTTGCTTCCACCTATATGAAAAATGATGTGCGATACTGAACTTGTACAATGCTTGTCGAAAAGCATCTGCACCATCAAATAACTGATCCTCAACAATACAACGCTCGTTTATTATAGAACGAAGTTCCACAAGTTCTCCTGTTGCAGCACCACCCAACACAAACTCCTTTGCAATTGTTCCTATTGGATCGCTATCTAAAACAGTTGTCTACATGGGTACAAATCTCCTCTCAGTACCAACCATATTAGATGTACCGCACTGAACTTCTTCGTCATGCCTATAGAAGTTCAATTAAATAAGCTAAATACATGTACCAATAATATGAAATCACATTTGGAAAAACACCTAATGAATTAACATTAAGTTTATTACTTCTGTGATAGCCACAGATTTTTCACTACTCTTGTACATATTAGGACTTGTTTTCACATAATAGGTTCACTGTAAATTATTATAGATACTTATACCAACCATTTATATACTACTCTAATATAACATTCTCACATATTTATATTTAACCAAGAAATGTATGACTATTTAAATACCTGGGAGGTGAAACGGTGTTTGTCGCCGGCTCCTCATCTTCGAATATATAAACCTTAACTGACACGTTCGTTGAAAATGATTATATTATTGATATCTTCTTCATTAGAAATAGGTAGTAATATGCTCCTTTCTATCAGTGTCGTGTACTTAATAGTCTTCCCCTCCATAAAGACGTTAAGCTTTTGCTCAACAGCGAATAAAAATCCTTCCAACCGTGTCCTCTTGTCGATGGCTAATGCATTGACATGACCATTTTTATAAACAATGGTTCCATCTGCAGTCGTCATTACTTCTCCTCTATTGTCTAATGCCACCTCACCATCGATGTAGCAATAACAGAAAAGTGTTTTCACCGTGGCCATCCTATTAATCAACTTTCAACAACAAATAAATACAATTTCTAATCGTATGCAAATAGGAAAAGATTTAATATTATAGTAGTAATATAATATTAGGAACTGCTTTCCGAATCATAAGAAAATATCATTGAAAAATTAGTAGTAGCTTATGCTTTTCAAATAATGCCTACTTATGCAATGCCTCAGTAAAAAAACCACATATCCTGTGAATATAATTATATCATGACTAGAATCTGAACATAACTGCGACATCTCAATTGCATGAGATAGCAACCTCAGAATGTTGAGGATTATAATATCATGGCTATATGGAGGTCAATTGATTACTGATTACTTAAAAAGGTACGATGTGCCTGAAAAAAAACAACGGTTAATTGATTACAAGCATTCAAGCAATGCGAAACTGTGCCAGGGAGTAATTAAGGGCATATAGTGGTTAATTGATTTCAAGAAATACTTTGTGAAGAACAAAAATACTAAAAAAAAAAAAACTAAAGATTCAGACCTTGGTTAGATTGAGCCTGAAATGGATAACTTGGTCAAGCAATGAAAGAACCGTCGATGGAGCAGAAGATTCTAACACCGGCAATACCTCCAAACCCAATGATACCCTAACCTCGATAACCAAATACTAACAAAGGACAAAATACTAATGCCAACGAATCAGTTGGTTGAATGAATGAATTCAAATGGTACAAACGATCATGAACTGATAAGGAAAAACAGAGAAAAAACGAAGGAATCCCAATACAAAGAATGAGAAACAAATGTAGGGAAGAAGATGGAGATTAAGCCAATGGATGTCAGGAAAATACCTTAATCCCAAAGAAAATGACGAACTGACGAGGGAGAAGAGGAGGAACACGAACGGAGAAGAGAGAAGGAAGAGAGAAAACCCTTTAGCTCAATCGAAAAAAGGTGGGAAGAAGACACTTTCATTGTTTTATAACCGGTGGTATATTGGGCATTTCCCGTCCAATTTAATTTGTATTAAAAAAATGGAGAAAAAGGAAAAAGGGCATTTTAGGAAGGAGTCGTCCTACTACAATGCAGGACCACTCGTTTTAAAACATTTCCAAAAAGTATAACCAATCCTATTAGGGTATAAAAAGGCTGACTAACTTTTACTTATCCCTAAAAAGTATAATTAAATATGAGTTCCCCCATTAATTAACTTCTTTCTCACTCATTTCTCAACCACACGTCTCTCTCTCTCTCTCTCTCTCTCTCTCTCTCTCTCTCTCTCTCTCTCTCTCTCTCTCTCTCATTACCTATTTTAAGAGTCGGGATCCGATCCTCTTTGGGGTAAAACCCTGCAGAGTCCCTGTGGTGTAGAGATAGCCCCGGGTGGGCCCCACAATACCTAAGGGGCAAAATGGTATTTTCGACCCTCGGGCCCACCCAGACTATCTCTACACCACAGGACCCACAGGAGTTTACCCCACAGAGGCTCCCCTTCCCTATTTTAAAGGTTTTAATTATTTAAAAATCTAACCGTCCCACTCCCACATCTTTTAACTTCTTTCCTACTCTTTCTCAGCCACGTCTATCTCTCTCTAACTCGATTATCTTCATAGTTTTATTTTCCATTTCTTCGAATGATCTACATCTCTGTTATGGAACCAGAAAGCAATCCAAGGATATTCTCTGCAACACCACCACGGTAAGCGTTTTTGTTTTGTATGATTTACAGAAATAACTGATCTGATGCTTAAAATTTCAGTCAAATAGTTTTGTTTTTCTATGGATTTCGATAGTGTGGTGGTTATGTCATTAGCTTAAACGGATTAAAGCTTCGTTCTAAAACTATTGATGGTTTTGCAGTACAAAGAGGTGTTAGGAAAAAGGACATTCAAAACAGTGTATCGTTCTAATTTTCCTCTTATTGAAATTTCCATTCTTTGTTAAAAGATTGATCTGTGCACTAGACATACATAACTATTCTTGTTTCTTTTCTTTTTCTTTAATTGTGTTTGCTTCCTTGATCAATTTGTGGGGGTTTTCAGATATAGAGTTTTTGATGAATTGGAAGGAAATGAAGTAGCTTGGACTCAGGTGTTAAGGTGGCAGATCTTTTGCATTATTCAGAAGACTTGCAACATCTATACTTTGAAGTTCATTTGCTTAAAACACTGATATTTTCACTTCGGGAACATTGAGACACTGAATTTTCTTCATTATTCAGAAGACTTGCAACGTCAACTTCATCACTGAGATTTTCACTTCGGGAAGATTGAGACAGTAAGTTTTCTTCATTTACAGACTTTTCTTGATTGTTTCCTTTCATAAAAAAAATTTCCCCTATTTTTTTCATGGAATTTTTCTATTCATTACTACTTCTACGTACCAGAAGAAACACAAACTCGTTGATTTAAGGGCATTAAAGAATTGGTCAAAGCAGATCTTGCAAGCCCTTCTTTATCTCCACAATCATGATCCACCATTTATTCATCGGGATTGGTGTCTACTTTTTTGTTTTATTTATTTCTTTGATTAAGCAATAATTAAAGTTTAATAGAAAAAATAAAATATAAAAAACTAACTCCTTTAATATAGATGTTTGATGATTTATCATGAGAGCTAGAAAAACAAAATTGCATGACCTATAATACTGATTAATTCGGTTTTAATTGATAACTCTTTTGTCTATATATTTTGAGGTTTATAAAGTGAAAACATCTTTACGTTACCATAATTCTCAAAAATTAATTAAATAGTACCTGATCTGGAAAAAAATGCAGGTTTTCTTGAATCTCTATGGAGGGATTTAGATAAGAACAACACTAAAAATAGACCCATTAGAAATAATTAGTTTAATAATGCATAGATTAAAATATTTAAAATATAATAATTATATAAATTAATAATATAGTATATAAAAAAGCTACATAATATAATATATAAAAAGCTACATAGGGGTGAGAGGGGGCAACCGTCCCCCTCATTTGTTTAAAAAAATTTAGGGTAAATTATAGTTACCTCCCTTGAGGTATGAGCAAATTGCAATACCTCCCTTCACCTAGAAAAAATAAAAGTTACCTCCCCTGAGGTTTGAAGGGAGGTCACAATCACCTTCCTTGGGCTAAGTCTCCGTTTAAAAGCTAAACAGAAATTGCTGGGTCAGCCATGTTAAAGACCAAAGTACCCTTCTTTAATCTCATAAATTTTAAAAGTACATCGACACCCTCAAATAACATACAATAATTACCTATTTTACCTTTCTTCTCCAATTTACTCCAAAGCTATAAACGTTACATCTTTCCCCACTTAGTGTTATTATTAAGCATTAGTTTTGGAGCCTTGTGGCCATTGTTTGATAGTTGCTATGTAAGCAAGAGTTGGTCGGGTGCCATATCAGAAATGCAAACATTTCCTGCTTGATCAACTATTATGTTCGATGATGTGAGGTGCTCATGATGGAGCTTACATTGGCCTGCATTATTGTGAAAGAATGCAAGGCCCTTAGTAGAGATCGAAGCAAGATCAAGAGTTCTTCTCGGGCCATGATTCCCTGTAAAAATTTGAACTTCATTTCTTCAATAATAAGTAAAAATTAATCTGCATATCAAAATGGAACCAAAGAAATTGAATGTAACTCCAATTTTATACCCATCAAATTAAGCATTAGATATGATAGAGAACAAACAACAGTGCTTGATAAACATGAAATGTTAAGAGCTAGAGGTTTGTATATGACTTGCATTAAGCACAACTAGAGGAATTCAGAGGAGAAAGGCAACAAACCATGTAAGAAACAATGCAGGCTTCCATTAGGAAGGAAGTCATTGATCAACATCAACTCATCTATGTTGCAGTAACGAGCTCTTAGACTCATATTGGACATCAAATATTAGATATCACAAAATGAAAAAAGAGCAAAAAAAAAGTTTTTATTGTTCTATGGTTTGAAGCAAAAAACAGAACATCCATTTATTGTTAGAAAGCTCTATTGCAAACAGAGCATACAGTAAACCTCAAGCTTCTATATCTGTCGCACAACCATTTCTCCGAGAACTTCTCTGCTAGAATCTCTCATCTCAAACGCCTTCACCCCCTCGATCTCTACCACAATCGTCCCTATGATCATCAAACTCAACCACTTGCCACACCTTTTTCTTCCATTTATCCCTACGGTCACTACGCCTCAAGGAGAATGCCTTCATTGAAACTCTCTCCTCACCAGATTAATCTTTTTCATCATTATCTTCTTCTTCCATTCTGATTTGAATGTTTCATATAACAATCTCGTTAGAGAAATCCGGGTACGATTTTCTTCATTTTCTGTGTCTTCCTTTTCTAGAAACAAGACCATCTGTGAGAATCCGTTACCAACCAAATGCTTGAATGGGACGGTTCAGAGCAATCCAATACCAGATAGGGTTTCTGACCAAGGAGAAAAGTAATTGAATAGTAGAGTAACACTCATTATTATCATTTCCCAACACCAAAAGACGTATTCAGTTCTTCTAGCATGATTTCGTCGGATTGAGAAATAGAATAAGGAAGAACCTTAATTTCTATTCTTCATTCCGGTAGAACGGTAGTCGTCTGGCACGATTTCGTCGGATTGAGTTCGTTTGAGATGCCATGGTTGGCTGGAGCTCACAAAGAAGAAAAAGGTTTTTACTGTTGCTTGCAGTAAAAACCTTGTTTGCTACTTACCATAAACCCTGGTTGATTAGCTTCGTTTCCATTGACTAAGGGTACTTTAGTAAATTTGTCTTTTACAATTAAATTACTAAACCTGATTTGGGCATTTTAGTTGTCACGCCTAGGATCCCGATACCCGAATCCCTATGTGGGTGGCACGGATCACAAGGTGAGACCTTCGGTTCCCAACCATGGAACGTGGCTAGCCACAACAAACTATAATAAAAGCCTAATAATAACTTTCATTAAATTAAATCAGAGTGCGGAAGACAACATAAAATAAATCAAAGTTTGGCTTCATAAGAGCCTACAATCCCAATAAATGCCTAACTATCCTATTACATCAAGTCTAAACTATTAAATTAAAAAAAAAAAAAAAAACTAAAATAAGACTATCCAAACATCATCAAATCCACGCTAATCATCTTGACTTGCAACATAAAACGTTACAGTGAGCTTGGAATGCTCATATAAGAAATATATTCCGATAACCATCCTCATGGAACAACGTTAGTCAAAACAGCATACAACATCATATATATTCAAGGCAATCATACAGCAGTATACATGTTATGCAATTCATATCATAGCCGTCAAGTCTTTAATGCACAATAATTCCACAATATTAATCTCATATCCACAATAAGCACTCCACCATCCGGTGATCAGCCGGTCCACAATCTCCACCAACACCCCGGTCCACGACCTTACGGTCAATATGTCTCCACATCACTTCATCCCACATGTACATCGTGGTTTTGTAGGATTCGCAACCTACTGGGCTCAATTTCCGATGTTAATTTCTTGCTTTTCTGGGAATTAAACACCCAAGGACAATCACCATAACCTTTCAGGGAATTAAACACCCAATGACAGTTACTCCTAACCATTTATGGGAATTCACACCCAAGGATTGACCACCCCTAACTATTCTGGGAATTCGTACCCAATGATTAGTCATCCCTATCAACAATTCCATCTCTTTTACTATCTATACACAGGAGTAATCCTTGGAATAACATCACAAGTATCCTTTCCAACAATCAGTCGGATCTCCGGTGATAACATCCTTTGGAATCTGCAAGGGCTCCCATTCACCCTAACAATCCTTAGAAAGTCATCACAAGAATCCTTTCCATGGCATGCAATTATGATAATTATATTCTAGCATAACGATCAAGCACTTCATACTCATGTTACAACCTTATATCATGTGTAATTTACATTCCCAAGTCAAGTGGTCAAGTCTCCAAGTCAATAGGTTCAATGATATCTAAAATAGTCATTATCTGTGACTTTTCTCAGCTGTTCGGTAGGGTGGTCGGTGGACCTAAGCCTGCCAAATAGCAAAAATGGCCTAAAAAGTGCTCTATGTTGGTAGGGTGGTCGGTGGACCGAAGCCTGCCGAATTTGGTGATTCTAGGAATTTTCAACTTCGACGAATTATTGGTATTTCGATCATAACTTTCTAAATACTTATCGGAATGACCTCAAACTTGTTTTGTTGGGATTCAGAATAAAATATAAAATAAATTATTAAAAATGTTTAGATGGGTCCGAATCTCGATGATTTAGATCTGTACAGTTTCTGGGTTCTTTTGGTCTCGAAATTCAATTTTAAGGTATCTAATATATTCTAAACTTCATGAATCATTACATATAACTCTGGAAAAAAATACACAGACGTTCAACAACTCATTAAACATACTTTTAAACAACGATTAAAACACTTATCATGATCAAATCTAGAAATCATCCAACCTTCTACCCAGTTCATAGCACCACGTCAAATCCATATATAAAGGCATAAAATCAATCTTACAGACATTCATACTTCATGATATCAACAATGAACAAGAAATCAAGCATTCAAAACTACTGGAATCCCATAAGAATTATACAAAAGATGTTTCTTACCGATTATTTGCATTTGATCCTAGTGTGTTCTTCCTCTAGTCGTTCCAGCCACAAGCGTTCTCTCTTTTTCTCTTTTCCCTCTTCTTTTCTCTCTACCAGATCCCAATCTCTCTCTTTATTCTCTTGCTATGGACTTTCCCTCCCAAGCTCTCCTCTCCATATAGCAGTTTCAACCTTCTTTCTTCTTTCTAATTCCCAACGTGCTCTCTCTCCTATTGTAATTAGAAACATCCTATTTTATTTAAACTCTAAGACTAAACCAAATCCTACTTTTTAGAAATTCTTCTAGAAGAGTATCTATATTTTAATTAGTCAAAGCATTAATTATTGTTTCCACTTTTGTCTTACACGTGAACTACCTATTTCCAGCAAATCTAAGTTTATTTAATCACTCATACTCTCCCATAGTTTCAATTAATTACCAGTAAACTCACTTAATTGTTAATTAATCCCAATACTAGCTTAAAGAATTCTAGTACACTCTCAAATTTTCTTTTAATTACAGTTTGATTCTAATTCTGGTTTAGGGTCACTACATTAGTCAAGAATTAAATTCCGTTAAATCTCTTAACAGACGTCTTCTACAAAGGGGCAAACTTTTGTTTTCAATAGGTGAAGGGAGGTCACTGCAATTTGTGCATACTCAAGGGAGGTAAGTGTAATTCTCCCAAAATTTTAAGTTAGCAATTGATTTTGTAACGTATTATAAATTTGTCCTATCAAATTTTTGTTTTTGCCGCCAAGAGTTTTTTTGTTGTTCCTATTAATCATTATTTTTTCACTTTTGTATCCTCACTCATTAGAGATAGAGATAGGACTGTCAATGGATTCAGACTGGATTAGAACAAATCCAAATTTGATTTGAATAAAAGTCGGATCGAATTGGATCATACTTGATCGAATCATCGGATCATAATTCTGTTACAAAATCCAGTTAGTTTCGGATCAGATTCAAACAATTATCGGATTTTTGGTAAACTTATTTTATATTTTTAAGGAATCAAATAAAAAAGAAATATAATTTGATATATATTTAATTTTTTAAAAGTATCCTAAATTAATGACTTATTTAAAATAAATATTTAATATTTGTACTCACCTAGTTTTATATATTTACATATGCAGACAAATGGAATTGAATCGGATTCTCATCAAATTGAATCAACCTATATTTGAATCTGACCAGATTAAAGTCGGATCGAATCAAATCATATCTTATTGGATTATCGGATCGGAAATCCCTCAGTAAATCTGTTTTTTTTTTTTGGAACTCGGTCACGATCTAATCCATTGACAGCTCTAACGATGGGTGTCAATTGGTTTGTTCTAAATTGAAATCGAACTAACCAAATTGAAAATTTTGATTTGGTCCATTTCTTTGTTTGTTTTTTTCATTTTGGTTTCGTTATGGTTTGGAAAACAAAAAGGCGAGTTAACTTGGTTTGATTTACAATTAAGGCTTCGACTAAACTAAACCAAACCGAAAACGCAGGAGTAAATTATGCACGCATGCGCACACACACACACAGATATATATATATTATGTATAATATAGAAACTAGAAACTAAGATTAGTTTTGTCTTCTTTTTGTCAAAAATAAAATTAATTTTGTCTAATCGAAAATTAATTTTTTGTCAAATCTTGCCCCCTCTACATTAGAATCATAGCTCCGCCCCTCTACACTAAATAATTTTAAAAAATAATTAACAAGTTTTACAATTAAATATAAATGACTAAACATTAAAATCCGTACACAAACAAATAATCTCTTTAACAACTATAAAAATTAAAAATTTTACGAACTTCTAAAAATCGTATGTGCCATCCGCCAGTAATAAAGTAAAAAAGATAAAGAAACTAGAGAGTAGGGGAATGTGGATAAGCGCGTGGACGTAAAAATCATACGACATTTTTGAAGCGCAGAATCCGATAGGGCTCCGCTTCCTCTACAGCTTGAGACTTGCAGCAATCCATACAACACCGTTGGATTGCTGCCACGTGGATTTAACCCCAAACTAAAAAACGTTAGTTTA
>JAUPMG010077777.1:0-12948 GCA_031762675.1 Pachysandra terminalis | reverse complement strand
AATACATAAAACAAGCAATAAAAAACTCTCTGTACATGATTCCTAACTCAATGATTCCACACACAAAAATAAAATTACAAAAAAAAAAAATGAAAAACCCTTACGCCCAAGATTTCTAAGCATGGTCATCTTTGATTGCTTGGATAGATAGAGTGAACAATTTGAGATAGACATACCTGAACTTATGCAACAATGTTGAAGCTTGGGAAGTGCCAAACTTAAGAGAGAGATCTGAATGTCGCCCTTAGAGTTGGAGTTGAAGTCGATTCTTTTCTATTTCTTTTTTATTGAAACCCTAATTAAATTAAATATAGAGACTTACTTGCGGTATTAACATATTAAGTTTTAAGAAGGATTTTGTTGATATTTAGAAACCATAAAAGTTTATAGAAAAGGAAAAAGTTGAATGTTGAATGGTCTATTGCCTAAATGTAGTTTTATAAAAAAGGAAAAAGTTGAATGGTCTAATGTCTATTGCCTAAAACAAATAGTGGTATAAACAATATAAAATCAATAATTTATTTAATATAATATACAGATGGCCGGGCCGAGCGTTATCAGGCTGGGCTGAGAAAGGCCCTAGCCCAGCCCAAAATATAGTACTGGCTTAAAATCGAGCCCATGCCCAACCTGAGCCCTAAAAAAGTAGGCCCAACCCGCCCAAAAGTAACTTAGGGCCAAACGGGCCATGGCCTGGCCCTCGTAAGTTGACACCCACGTCAAACAAAAAGGCCACAAAAACAATCTTCTAAAGAAGAAGGCCCCTATTTCCAAAATCATTGTGGGACCTAGAGCGGAAGACATCTAGAATCATCTAAGGTAAAACGGCACATGTCCAACAATGAGTGGAAGAAGCTCCAAACTCCATATGACTGTCGTTCATTAGTCAACATCATAGCATCTTCCTCCTCATCATCAGACTAGTAAATTCACATAGATATTGGGTTTAATTGAAATTTTTCATCTCAACATATTCAATGATGATCACACTTCAAACAGCTAAGTCGGTGCATCCCCTCTTGAAAGAAAGAATGAAATAAGCAATCCAGGCTACTAGTTATTAAGTTTGATTGTTTAGTGAAAGGTTGGATAGCAAAGACCCTTCCTTGGAAAGGACCAAAGTCTGATTGCTGAACTAGACTGCCGGAGATGTGTGACAATGCTTGGAGAATGCCTTTGCTCCATTCTTCAAAGTTCATGAATTCCAACTGGTTCAACAACTTATATTGCTGAAAAAAGGTCACTTCAATCTCCAAGTTAAATAAGGAGCTTCAAATGTATGATGCTCTAACAACCTCTGTTGTTAAACTCTTACGATTCATTGTATGGATCTTACGATTCGATTCGATTTGACCCTAGATCGATTCAAATAAGTGAAGAAATCGGTTTATGTTTGAATCTTACGATCTGTACATTGAATCTTACGATTTACGACTTAATCGTATGATTCAAAAGATTCAACTCTACAACAACAAAGAAAAAATGACCTCTTCTTTTATTGAACAATTTTCCTTTTTCTCGTTTGATCCTTATTTATATAGAATATAGTACTATAAAACAATTAAATATACATAAAGAATTATTTTTTATGTATTTTAAACAATAAAAAGCGTTTTTCCTACTAGAAATCCCAAAACCTAAACCCCAAACCCTTCTTCTACTAAAAGAACTATGAATCTTACGATTTACAATTCAATTCTAACTGGCCCCTAACGATTTTTGATTCGATTCACAATTTGAAAAACATGCTAACAACAACTTGGAAACCTATGAGTGATGAAAATAAAATTTCTGGCTTCTCTATGGACTCGGACCAAAATATCGACACTTCACCGGCACAGTGTGTAAACCGCCCATAAATATATCAATCCAAATCAAATTTAGGCTTTGAAGACTAACAAGTATAATCTAAAGCACTTTGAGGATGAGGGTGTAGATTACAATTCAAGTAAATGTGATTTCATCTAGACAAGCAACAATAGCAACAATGGAAACAAAGGCAACGAAGTTTCTGATGGAGACAAGAGTCAAGCAACAAAACAACACAACAAAGGCCTTGAATGAAAATGATGAGCGACCCCAAAGAAGAGAACCTCAGGAGCACACCACAGCCCAAGAGAATGTAAGATTCACAAGAAGCATTGAAATCAATGTTAGGTCAAAAATTTATCTCATAACATGTGTTATTTGAGCTTACATGAACAAGAATTAAGTATTTCCAGTTAGCTAAGTACAGATTTCCACTGTTGTTCAACTTCTCATCAAAAGTATTACGATAAAGGAACAAGTAACAAGTTCCTAGAAGCAGGGTGTCAAAGAGTACCATACCCACTGGATAAACCCAAATATGCATTTTGTTTTGGCTAGTTCAATTTGGCATCAGACACAGTCATCCCTAGCTTTCTGTAGTTTCTTAAAAAATCAAAACTTATTAATGTACAATCTAAGAATATGACAAATTTCTTGATTTCTCTATAATGAGAGAAAAAAGTTAGCAATCTTATCCAAAAGGCCCTTCCCAGATTGACCTCCAATCACTGCTCCATTCTGCTTTCAATGAATGGCATCAACTATAGGCCTTCTTCCATTCAGACTTGGCTCACACACTCTTCAAACAAACAAGTCAACACGTGGTGGAAGAGTGATATTGTTGGTTGAGAGGGTTTCAACATGATGATGTCACAGTTGGGAAGGAACAGAGAGAAGAGAGAGAAAGAAGAGAAAAGAATGTGTAATTCTTTAATACAGCCTTCCCTTACAATATAACAATAGGGTGTTTAGGTGAAAAGACCATTTTACCACTCGTATAACAAATACTAAAATGTTAACAGATGAAAAGGATCCAATGCATCAACAAAGAGCCAAACAATGGAACAAGAAATTTTTTGGCAAGCTTAAGGTTAAGAAAATGACCAACTTGCGAGATACAGAATCAACTGAAAAAGAAAGAAGAAACCATCTCTAATAAAATTTTGAGTCCAGAGATATAGAAAGCAAGCTAAATGAGCGTTTGAAGAGGGAAGAAATCTTTTGGAGATAGAAATCTAGATTTAAGTGGTTAAAATAAGGCAATGGCAATAAAATGTTCTTCCTTCGGGTGGCCAATAATAGTAGAAAAATGGAACTTCATTTCCAAGCTAGGGGTGAATGAGATGATGCTTTCTTCACTGATTTATACACCATGAGAGATATATTGATATTTATAAATTATCCTGATCACATCTATTGCTGATACTAGCAGTGGATATGCTTCAAGGAGACGAGAGATTCATGGTCAGACGATGTGCTGTCCTTTCGAATGTTACTTTTATGCGTTATATTTGTTTTTTTTTTCATTTTTCTTGGAGTATTTTGTTTTTTCGCTCTCTAGGTGACTCAATTTGGGAACCTACTTTACTTTATTCACACCTTTCTCTTCCTGGATGAAATTTTCATTATTCATTAAAAAAAAAAAAGTACAAGGCAGAGAGTGGACAGAATGGCAATTCAGTTTGAAGAAAAAAGGGCAATTTTCAAGATGGATAGGGATAAAGTGCCAGGGGGGTAGATGGTTTCAATATCTTTCAAGATTGTAAGAAAACTATTAAGGAGGACATACAAAAGGTCATAAATGATGAGTTCTATGAAAGAGGCATCAAGAAAAATGTTGCAAAGCATGAAATCCTTCTTACATTGTTTTCATCCCTAATAAAACCAACGATCAAAGTCCCAAAGATTTTAGGACCATTAGTTTGGTTGGAAGCGAGTAAAGTTTTGGCTAAAGTTCCATTCAACAGATTACTATTGGTATTACTCAATCTTATTACGACGATGAACCTGCTTTTAACCCAGAAAAGATCATTTGGAAAACACTGGTGTCATCCAAGGTTGTTTTCTTTATGCCAATGGCGGCATTGAATATAATTCTAACAGTTGATCACCTAATTTTCAGAGATTGAGAGATGCCTAACAAATGCATTCTTTGCAAGAGAGATGCTGAATCAGTCGATCACTTGTTAATTTATTGTGCATTTTCATAGAACGTGTGGAATTTGTTGTTGCAAAAATTTGGGGTGGATTGGGTCACACCACAAAACTTACCCAGAGTCCTTCAACAATGGAGTTTATCTTCCAAGAGCAGAAGGCATACGCGGTTATGGAAACTATCTCCTTGTGCTATTCACTGGATCATTTGGAAGGAACAAGATCAATGCATTTTCGAAGATAAAGTATGGGATATGGAAACAGTAAAGAATATAATTCTGATATTGCTTTTTCACTGGCCCTTCTAGGTCAGGGGAGTTTCATGGGGTGGTTTTGATGATTTTTGAACAGATTGAGGAAATGTTCTTTTGATGTGTTAGCCATTCAATGCTCTGGTTTCTGGCTGCTGTAAATTAGTACACAGTTTGTGTACTCTTTTCAGATTTTCTTCATTATATACTAATAAATCACTTTTACCCATCAGGGAAAAAAAAAAGCAATGGAGAAGTTCTCTCGTTAATTCTAACCTACAATGGAGAAGTTCTCTCGTTAATTCTAACCTCACATTCCTCACGCCCCTGCTTATTTAGCCGATCTCCCTTCCCTTGGACAGCTCCCAGACACTCCTGGTGAGATTTTTCTTTCTAATATTAATTCAGATCTCGCAGGCAATCTCCCGTACGCATTCAAGAAGCAACTAGTCTAGCTAATCTTCCACGTTCCCCACACCGTCATTTGACCGAGAATATGCCAGGGCAAACACCCCACACCCCCATTTCTCTGAATGATGAAGAAAACCCTGCTACCTCAAACCGTGGGGCACATTCTTCCCCTATTTCGGGTCAATCTACCCATGATCCAACTGTGCAGGTTCTTATTCAACTTCCCCTATCCTAGATGTTAATCGAACGCTTCATCACCCTGATGCTCCTGTATTACCAACTCCAGAGGTACCCAGTTTTACTTTGCTTTTCTTTCCTTACACATATTTTCTTGTGTTTCATTTTTATAATTTCTTTCCCCTTATCTTCTCTCCTTTTGTTCTGACTAACAACATAAAGAAAAGCTCCGAATATTTTCTAAGGATCTCTCATTGTCCCCTCGCAATGGAACTTCCAGTCATGGTAAATCCCCATCATCTCAAGAAAACCCTTCATTGACCAGTTCACCAGTACCTCCTACCACTACCAACCGTGCTAACGAGTCGTCATCAGCCGTTTCTCCCCGGAGAAACGCAGCAGCTGTTACCCCCATCAAGGAACCTCTATCTGTCAATCAACCACTCATTCCTACTAACAAAGGGATTGGTGAGTGTAGAGGTGGGCCCACTAATAATCCAGGCTTAACATCCAGCAAAAATATTCCTGGTGCTGCTGTTTTCCATGACGTAAAAGTCTCAGACTGCAGCTCGTCCTGCCTACTCTGATCTTGCCAATATTCTTTGGGGTGAGGATTCACAGAGTCGAGCACAGGCGAGACTCCCTCCCACAAACACTGCTAGGATTGCTGGCGAAATTGTATCTTCTGAATTAGGCGATTTATTCCAAGCCATTAAAGAGAAGTACGACGATGTCATGAAGGACTTCAACCTTCCTAGCCAATTCTGGAGAACTTTCTCCATTTCCTGCATTTGTAGCAAAGTTGTGACGTCCAGCGCCTCGCGTTTCCCAACTTTACTCTCTCAACTCGAAATGTGTTGGCTTCTGCCATTGAATGTGCCCACCATGATGGGCATAGAAGTTAGATGGATGGTTATAGGCTCATTTCTATCTTGTGGAAAGTGTTATTGAGAAGTTTTGCTGTTACAAGGAACTGAAGAGCCAACAACCGTCCATTTTTTCACCATCCGATTCATTTGGAAAGGCGGTAGCTGAGAAATCCAACTATATCTCCGACGGTCGTGCTCAGTACGAGACTATCCACGCAAGTTTCTCAACCCCATGCAGAACTTGTCGATGGTGAGCGGCAGTTAGACGAAATGCGTCACCAGCATTTGGCTTCATTGGAAGCTAAAAAGAATTTTTCCCTGAAGGCAGAGTTGTATACCAACCTCCTTTAGTTGCTCTTTATTTATATGTTCCCTTTTCTTTTCTGTTCTTTTTTCCTTTGTACTTTCCGGCCGCTTGAGGGCACCTTATTTATTTCTCAAGATGTAGCATGTTGTACTATCTTCTCTTTGCAATAATTTCCTTCTGAATAAATGCCTTAACTTATTTCTCCCTTCCTGTCGCTCCGGCTACCATGTCATCTTTTAATGATGGTGTTCGTCTTTTCATTTCATCATGATTTTCGTTTTACCTTCATTCTGTGTATATAAAAAGACTTTATGCCTTGCTTGATGCCATTGTGCAAAAGCTGTTCTTTCTTTGCCTTCCCCCCTTTTCTTAAGCACCGTTCTCTCTGTTGTGATGAAGAGCGTTCAAGAAGATGAACCAGCTAGTTCATCCTCGAATGCTGCTACTGAGCCCATAGTAGCCCCCATGATCAATTATCTCCGTCCATCAGTTCCACCATTTTGTTGGCTTACCACTTCTACTCATCGCTAGTTTCCCTGTTTTTCTAACCCCCCTCACACCTTTTCCTCAGTCCATCCCTACATGGGAAAATGCTAGACCATCCCGTTTTCTAAAAAACAAGGGTGCTTGGTCTGTAAAAAGATTATATTTATAATTACATCAAGGGCACCTTTCAGATTCCCGCCTTATCACCCGTTGGGAGGATAAGTCCCGAGCTGCTGAGAGGGATGAATTGGATCTTAGGATGCATAAGTAATGTCTCTTTCTCCTTTGTGCTTAATGGTAGGGTTTTGGGTTATTTCAAGTCCTCTAGAGGCCTTCATCAGGGGGACCCACTATCACCGTTTTTATTCACATTAGTAAGGGATGTCTTCAATCACTTCCTTAGCAGGGCCGAGGTGTTGGGTTCGATATCTGGATTTAGAGTCGGTAGAGAGCAGTTATCAATTTCCCACCTTCAGTTTGCAGACGATACAGTAGTTTTTATTGGGGCAGAATCTGTTCAAATTTACTGGATCAAATTTATTATTAGATGTTTTGAGATGGTGTCTGGCCTGAAAGTGAATTTGGACAAAAGTAGTCTAACAGGTTTTCACTCTTCAGGTTGATCAAGATAGGCTTCATGTGTTTGCAGATATGCTAGGCTACTAGTTAGGGGCATGGCCATTAAGATATCTTAGTCTCCCACTTGGGGGTAACCCAAAAATTGTGGAATTCTGGACTCCAGTTCTAGAAATGATCGAGAGGAGATTAGCTACATGGAAAAGAAACTATCTCACTCTGGGCAGAAGGAACACACTAATCCAAGCTGCACTTGCAAACATTTTCTGCATCCTAATCGTTTGTCGTGTGTTTGATGAGCTTAAGTTGGTTTACATTGACTTTGAATCTCAGGATCTCCAGGTTAGGTCTCTTGAAAACCAATGGGAATTTCTCCTCCTGATCGTTCTTCCAATTCCTCCAGTAGTCAGAGGGTGCTCCCTAGATCCAGTTTCCTATTAACCGTTTTTCGAAGCCCCACATTCCTCCTAGGGTCAAAACATTTGTTTGCCTTGCCATCCTGAGTAAAATCAATACCGGGGACATGCTACAAAGAAAAAGGAGAAATTGTGCCTTATCTCCTAATATGTGTGTCATGTACAGATCCAAGAACGAATCAGTGAACCACCTCTTTTTGCTTTGTGTGGTAGTGAGGCATATTTGGTTTTTTTTTTCATTCTATAGTTTCGAAATGCTTGGGTGATGCCACAAGATATTACGGATCTTCTAGAGCAGTGGAGGTTTCCATGTTTGGGGAATAGGGGTCAGATGATGTATCAATCCCTATTCCAAGCTGCTCTATGGTGTTTTTGGCTGGAGAGAAAAAGGAGAATTTTTAGGAACCGCGGGCTTCCTTACAGTCCATTATTGACTCTATTGTAAATATGGTCACCTCATGGATGTGGTACTACCGGAATTCAGAGGGATAACCTTTTCGGATTTGACGAGAGGATTGAGTGTTGTTTGTCACTCTTTTCCTAGTAGGTCGCAGGATAATGCTTTATGTTCTCCTCCTAGCCATGGCTTTGTTAAATTAAACGTTGATGGCTCCTCGACTGGCAATCCAAGTACATCAAGCATAGGTGGCATTTCTAAAAATCGTCTTGGTCATTTTCTGCATTTTTTCTCGGGGCCGATTGGTGATGGAGATTTGAAATGTGCAAAGCTGCAGGCTTTGATTACCGGTTTGAAGGAAGCAAAGGCACAAGGATTTGACTTGCTAGAGGTAGAGGGGGACTCGAGTTCTATAATCACATGGATGGAGGCCACTAGGCGTTGCCCTTAGTGATTGAACATCTCATTTAGTTAGATATCTAAGAAGGCAAATGTGCTAGGGAATAGGCTTGCTCAGGATGGTGTTGTTAGATTAGTACTGTTTTTAAGGGCTCCTAAGGAGGGGTTCTTTGATGGGGTTGGGGAAGATTCGATGTAGTTCTAATAAGGGTATCTGATCTATGTAGCGAATAGGTGAAGTCCTAGATGTCCATCGAATAGCTAGCCTCTATATTTTGTTCATGTCTGTACTATCTTTTTTTTTCAATTTATAATATTGCCTAATTAATTATCAAAAAAAATAGAGTGCGGGCCAGATCTCTAGACCTTCTTCTTAGGCAAGAGGAAATTAGTTAGAGGCAAAAATCTAGAGTCTCTTGGTTGAAAGAAAGGGATGGTAATACTAGATTCTTCCATAAGCTAGCAAATAGGAGGGCCTTTGGTGGTGGAAGGAACAAGGATTGAGGATTTGGAAGGAATTGTTGATGCGTTGACAGACTATTACGGTAGACTGTATTCATTCGAGTAGGAGTTCCATTTTTCCCTAAGAAATGTCAAAGGGCAGGCTTTATGGTCAAATCAGAGAGTATAGCTGGAAAGACCTTTTGATGGAAAGGAAGTGAAGGAGGCTACATTTGGAATTGATAGGGATAAAGCTCCTGGTCCATATGGTTTCAATATGGCTTTCTACCAGGATAACTGGGAAGTGGTCAAAGGTGAGTTGTTGGAGGTGTTTAATAATTTTTATCAAAACGGGATAATTAACAAAGCCCCAAATGAAACATTCCTGGTGTTAATTGCAAAAACAAAAAAAAAAAACAAACAGGGGTGGAGGAGATCAATGATTTTAGACCTATTAATCTGACCATTAGTTTATAAAAAATAATTTCTACGGCTTTGGCTTCAAGGTTGAATGAAGTGATCAGATATGTAGTGTCAAAGAATCAGAGTGCTTTTATTTCGGGTATGCAGATTTTGGAAAGTGCATTGATTGCAAATGAGGTAGTAGAGGATAGGATCAGGAGTGGTGTAGAAGGTTTAATGTACATAGTGGATTGGGAGAAAGCGTATGATAGAATGGAGTGTGATTTCTCAGATTTGGTCTTAGAGTGGAAAGGCTTTGGGTCTAGAAGGAGAAGTTGGATCAAGGGGTGTGTCAGGAAGGTTACTTTCTCTTTCATTTTGAATGGTAGTGTCTAGGGTCACTTCTCAGATTCCAGAGGGCTCCGTCAGGGGGACCCCCTTTCACCTCTCCTCTTTACATTGGTAGGTGATGTCCTTAGCAGATTTCTTATGACAACGGGAGATATGGATTTTATTTTAGGATTTGGGGTGGGTAGGTATAGAGTTCAAATATCTCATCTCCAGTATGCAGACGATACAATTTTATTTTTTGAAGCAGATGTGGTGTGGGCATATTGGAGCAAGACAATTTTAAGATGTTTTGAGATGGTATTTAGTCTCAAATTAACATGCAGAAATCTAGCATCACAAGCATGCATTTGGATTCGGAGAGGGTTCGTTGGTTTGCTAGTTTCTTGGGTTGTAAGGTTGTTGAGTTGCCTATTAGGTACTTGGGTCTCCCTTTGGGACATAGTGTCAGATCTATAATTTTTTGGTCTCTTGTAATTGAAAAACTGGAGAAAATACTAGCCTCTTGGAAGATGAACTACCTTTCCTTTGGGGGAAGAATCACTCTCATCCAATCTACTTGGCAAATCTCCCTATCAACTATCTCTTGTTGTTCAAAGCACCGATCAAAAGTGATTGAGAAATTGCAAAGGGATTTTTTTGTGGGAGGGGGTGGGAATAAAAAAGATAACTTTATTAAATGGGAGAATGTTTGCAGGAGGGACAAAGGTGGGCTAGGTTTGGGAAAATGGTTGTGGCAGTTCTGCTTCAACAAAGAAGCTTTGTGGTACAAGATTATAGTGAGCAAATATGATGTGCATGCCAATGGATGGGACATAAGCTGTAATGAGAGGATTTATAGCAAAAGCCCAAGAAGGCCATTATTGCACTGGCACACAACTCTATTGGGAAAATGGTTGTGGTGGTTCTACTTCAACAAAGGCACTTTGTGGTACACGGTGATAATGAGCAAATATGATGTGCATGCAAATGGATGGGACATAAACTGTAATGCGAGGATTTATAGCATAAGCCCATGGAAGGCCATTAATGCACTGGCACAGGATCTGAGATTTGGGGTTGGAAATGAGAACAATACTTAGCTTTGGCATGATCTTTGGTGGGGAGATTCTATTCTAGGCACTCGTTTTCCTATATTATTTCAGGTTGTCAAGAACAGAGATGCAATGATTTCTGATGTCCTCTCCTGGTCAAACTCAAGACTATATTGGAACCTCGATTTCAAACATGACCTTAGGAATAATGAAACTGAGATTCTAGCTTAACCTGCCTGTTTTCCTCGAGTTTGTCTTCATTGATCCTCCCACTCCTGACTCTAGGATTTGGTCTTTGCATCCCAATGGTAGGTTCACGACAAAAACTTTCTTTATAGCCTTGTGTCCTTCTGATGATAATAATTGGTTGACTTTTAGTCCTTCTAACCTTTGAAAACCTCGTGTCCCACCTAGAATCCAAGTGTTTGTGTGGACTACCATCATGTATAGGATTAATACTTGTGATATACTCCAAAAGAGAAGAGTAGGTCTAGCCATTTCGCCTCATGTCTGTCTCATGTGGAAATCACATGGGGAGACAGTTGACCATGTTCCTTCATTACAGTTTTGCTAGGGAAATTTGGGAGTTTTTCCTTCAGCATGTTGGACTGGTTTGGACGATGCCGGAAAAGATAGTGGAGGTATTTACTCAATGGAAAGGACTGGGGGAGGATAGGGAGGAAATATGATATATATAAGTCGGTGTTCTTTGCAATCCTTTGGGCGATATGGGGGGAAAGGAACAAGAGAATATTTGAGGACATATACTGCTGCCCACAGGTCGTTATTGAATCCATCATGTTAATAATGGCATCGTGGGTGTCAGTTAGACCGGAGTTAAAGATTTATCTGTGGAGATGATTATCAAAGATTGGTGTTGTATTACTAATTCTTCACCGCCGAGGAATACCCGCCTTGCAGTGTGGTGCTGCCCACATGGAGGGAGCATCAAGTTAAATTTTGATGGTCCTCCTTGGGTAATTAGGGACCCTCTGGTGTTGGAGGAGCTTTTAGGGATAGTAGTGCTCGTATAATCCACGTTTTTTTCAGGACCCATTGGAATAAGAGATTCTTCACGAGCAGAGATTATGGCTTTACTTGTGGGAGTGCGAGAGGTAAAGAAACTGGGTTTGTCCTGTTTGATTATTGAAGGAGATTCATATGTTGTGGTTTCTTGGCTATCCAATTTCCATCAGTGTCCTTGGAGATTTAGACATCTGATAAAGCAGATGAAGCATCTATTACAGGATTTAGAGGTTTCTTTTGTACAGGTTTCGCGCATGGAAAACTCAGTTGCTGATAAATTTGCTAGAGATGGTGCTATTAGAACATCACTGCTCACAGGGATCCCATTAGAGGATCTGCTGTGAGAGGAATGATTGGTGATGTATAGCTTGGTGTAGCTTTGTGTAGTTTTTACAATTCTTGCATCTTTATTCCTTTCTGTATAGTTTTTGCTTGTATTTGCTCTTGGCTGTTCATCTCGGACAGCTAATGTTTTTTGTACTTTCTACCGTTTCATGCTTGATTATTAATGAAATTTTGTAAATTATCAAAAAAAAAAAAAAATAACACTATTCTAAGCCAAATACTTGTATATCTTATCATTTATGATTAATACATATATGCTGTTATTCATAAAAAAAAAAAAAAAGGCATTTCATTGATTACAAGCTGAAAAATGGATCCACGAAGTCAGGTCAGTTGAAGGGATTAAAAGCAAAGTAGAAGCATTATTAAAACAAAGACAACAAAATAAAGGAAAGAGACGATGAGAAGATAAACACATGATTAGGAAAAAGAGTATTTTCTTCTTTACAAGGTCTTTGCTTTTATTATAAAAGGTTTTTGTAGCTTCCTTTCGTCTCATTTTCTATTTTTAAAGAATCCTATAAGTTTACAACCATAGGAAACCTGTTATATTTTGGCTATTAAAGAATCCTATAAGTTTATAACCATAGGAAACCTGTTATATTTTGGCTATTCTACGTAAACAATGCCATCTTCTTCCCCTTTCTCACATTGAAAGAGAGCCCAAATAATACCACTCATGTTGTCAGAATTTCTCAAATAACTTTCCAATTTTATAGGTTGATGTCTGTTGGGTTTTTTCTTCTTTCTGGTGAAAGGGGGAAAAACAGTCAACCAACACAATTAGTGAGGGGTCTCTGACTAGGAACTTGCAATTTGTCTAGTAACTTTCTGCCTTTATATTTAGTTAGATTGGTTCTATTATTTTTCATATTGTTCTTTGCAGTTAGAAAATAGAGGATAGTTCTTGATTATAGGACCATACGAAAGGACTTTCTATTGAAGAAATGGATAGGAGAATGCGCAGAAATCCACTGTCTATTCTTTACATTTGCTAGATTTGTATGTTACGTTTCTCAGCTGTAATGTTTTTCCATAAAGTTTTAAATTTTGCATCTTATATGGAACGGAACATATGCCATTACTGATCTATATATATA
>JAUPMG010077766.1:0-12948 GCA_031762675.1 Pachysandra terminalis | reverse complement strand
TCCCCCGTATGAACGGACTAAGGGATAGGATTATTCTATGTGTACAACATAGTTTTAAGGGCTTTCAACCTAGGAGGCACAATGCCCAAGTTCACATCCACATGTTAATAACTTTAGGGAATCTTACATATTCGCAATCCAATAGAAAATATAACATGGTCTCACTGTCTCCCAAGCTTACACCAACGTGCTGGTCCTTGGGATAGTTCACCATCTTCCAAGCTTACACCAACGTGCGGATCCTTGGGTAACCATCATCTCTAGAAAATCCAATTTCCGAGTTGAGGGTTCAAATTTTGCATGGTAAGTTTATTTGTCCCGGAAATAGGCCAAATGTGTGTGGTTAGTCAAGATACACGTGCTCCCATTTGAATCACTCAAATTGGACCAAGGGAGCTGCTCGACGACCCTTCAGTGCGCCGAAAAGTGCAAAAGTGTGCCAAATAGTTTGGACCTCGGGGTTTGGTCCAAATGAGTCTTGATAGATGAGAAGTCAACTTAGTTTATTCACAAGTTTGGTTCGGCGACCTCTTAGGCTCGCCTAGGTTGTCTTCGGCGACAAAACCAGAGGGTCAAAATAAGCTCAGGAAAGGTCCAAATGAACTGAAATTTCACAGGGAGGTTGTTCACACTCCCAGGAAGGTTCGATTATACTTTGTTTTTGAATTTAGTTGGTCTATAGTGGAGATTTGGGGTTTTCTCTCTATTTTCTCCACTTAGGGTTTGGTTTTTTCACAAATCAAATCAAATATAGAGGTCAGGAAAATGTCACCATTTCGCCGAAATTTCGGCGAAATATGGGAGAAATATAGTGAAATTTGGCCATGCCCCCTTGGCGAAGTATCTAGCGAAATCGAAATTTAAAACCTTGGTTACCACTTACAGCATTAATATAGGTCGAAATCCCAAGGAGAAGGTGGACATACAACAATTAACCCTTCTTCTACGTCACAATGCAAAAACACAACTTAAATACAACTTCAAAGAGAGGATACTCAACTTGGGGCGTTGCCGGAATTGCGTTGGAGTTTATCCGCCGTGTCTCCGCGATCTCCAATGGTCTCCCATGTTCTCCAAAGCTCCAAGAGAAGAGAAGAGAGAAAGAAGAAGAGGAAAAATGCTGAAAATGATCTAAGGATTCTATTTATAAGCTTACAGGTCAAGTTGGGAATAAGTTCAGTGGTAGGGGCAAAACGGGGTTTTTGATCCTACATTTTTCAATTAGTCACCAAATCAACTTCTGCTAGAGGGCTTTTATTGGTGGGTCTGAGGTGGATCTCTGGAGCTATCAAATGAGATTAATTATCTAGTATAATTATTTTATTTTAGATTAATCTCTAAGGTCTCTGCTGACTAATCAGGTTGGCTACCTAAAATAGATTAATCTTCCTAATTAGTTTTAAGGTCTAAGGATGATCCTGATGTGCTTATCTTAAGAGATTAAGGGTTAAGTGAGCACTGATCCTGCCTATTAGTGAATTTGTTTTACTAAATATCAAGTTAAACCTGGTTACTAATCTTAATTAATTAGGGATGATTATTCAGGTTCTTACATATAGAGACCTTAGATTTAAGTTTCTCATCAGGCAATTCGTTTTCATGATCAATAATCTCTATAAGGAAGAATCATCTTAGAATCCTTTAAGGTTATAGGTTAAGCAACCAATTCGAGTGTCTTTGAATTGAACTTGGTGAAATTAGAAGTAAATATGTTTCCTTTTAAATACCTTTAAAGTAAAGTGTAATGAGAAATCCTTCGAAGTTCACAAATGTTATCCAGAGGTGACTTCTGGGGGTGAGAGTATAAACATGTCTTTCAAGGACTTTCCTTCAGGATGTCCTTTGAAGTCAGTGAATGTGATGCAAGATGTCATCCGAAGGTGTTTCCTGGGAATGAATAAGTATGAATTCGAAGGTCTCTTCGAAGTTAGTGAGTTGAAGAGTATTGAGGGTGACAAACTCATATCTTTGTCCTTCAAAAGAGACAAAACCCTTAGTCCTTTGAGGGTGACAGATCCTTATTCCTTTGAGGGTGAAAAGCCCTTGACGAACTGACCATCTCGTGGTGGTTAGCCTATGAATTGATCATTAGAGGGTGGTTGGCAGATGTCAGGTTTAAAATGTCCATTATGTCCTTCGAAGGGTTGCTTGTTAATGAAGTTAACCTCAACAGGATAAAGACGATCGAAGATCTTTGATCAGGCCAAGAGATCATTAGTATGCCTGACGTGGCCAATCAGTGTGCAACTGCTGTTTGTAATTCACATGCGTAAAGTAGTGGAGAGAGCAGATAACTGCTTATGGATAATACGATACATGCGATCATATCTCATAAACATTAAGATAATGCCGCGTGTCCAATGGGTTTAACTAGACCAACAGGTCATGAGTACTTGATTAAACAATGCCAATAGCAGCCTAATATTCCATGTCATGCCAACTCGAACCGTTTGAAATTGGGTGGATTTAACTAGGTTGGCAAGCCCGATTAGAAAATGCTAACCCTATCCATTAGTGTGGGCCCAAAAGAGGACAAACTCCTTCTGGATCATTCGTCAAAGCGCGAGTTAATAGAATTAGAAAAAGAAAAGCTTAAACTTGTTGCCAAATAAGTTGGTGTGATTAGTGAGATTCATTTTACCGTGATTAGTGGGATTTCATTTTTCCGGGGAAACAAAAGTGGCAACCTGGGTTTCAAGTCTCGGGATCTTGGATCGGACCGGTCTCAGCAGATCCCGATCCGGATCGGCAATACTGGTCCATCTAGATCTGATTCAAAAGTTGGTTGTTTTTAAAAAAAAAATAATAGTTTGAATCGGCTAGACCGATCACTAGATTGGCGATATTGATCGTCAGACCGGAGATACCCGACGATATCGATCACCGGATTGGCTGTATTGGCCGGTATCAGACTGGTCCAGGACGATACCTATTGCATCGTTGGTTTTATATATTAAAAAAAAATTGGATCGGTTAAATCGATCCGATCCAATCACTGGACCAGTCTAGATCGTCCAGTCTGGATCAATATCGGTTGGACCGATCCCATCCAAAGCCACTTGATATAATAGTTGTATCGTGACTTGAAATTAGACCGATCCAAAGCCACTTGATATAATAGTTGTATCGTCACTTGGAATCAGACCGATCCTGAACGGAGCAGCTGATCAGGACCGAATCGTCGATCCTTGAAACCACGCTGGCAACAACTCATGAGCCACTGCTTGCTGTAAAGTAGGGACCGGCATTTTAAGCTTAGTTGTTGTCTTTCTAATTTTTTCTTATATTTCTTTCAAATATAAAGAAAGAAAATTATAAAATATGGATGGAATTATCTGAGAAAGAGAAGGGTAATATGGATATTCTAATTTATCATTTGCTGTTGCATGACCCACTAGCCACCTTGTGGTGGGAGTCGCTTTTGCGTTGATTTAGATATCTGACAATGATTGTTGGACTTCATGGCAACAACAATATATGAGTGAAGATTACATATTTGTCGTTTTCTTGCAGGACTTATCTCCATTTTATATGTATTTAATAATAATAATAATAATAATAATAGCAATAAATGATAATCTTGTATTGTGTATTAAGATATAAACGAAGTACAGTCTGTGAGAGCCCTGAGATTGAGACAATTGCATTACATGAAAGCTAAACCGACCTCCCTCTCTCTCTCTCTCTCTCTCTCTCTCTCCTCTCTATGTATATATATATTATAATTAAAAATATTGTTATTAAAAGCAAATTCTACTTTGAAGAATATTTCGTACAAAATTTTATTTATTTTAAAAAAAAATAAAATAATGTACTTAAAATATTATTTGCTTTTAATAGTGTTATAGATATAGATTTAGTAGTAGTATATATATATATATATAACAAAAGAATAAAGTAATTGGTTAAAAAGAGAGGAAAAGATAAAAAATTTTAAAAAAATTAAATAAAAACAAAAGAAGAGATTCGTTCTTCCTCTTCTGAAAGAGTTTTGAAGAGGAAGAGCTCTTCCTAACAGAAAAAATTAGGGTTAGAGATAAGGAAGATGAGAACAAAGGAAAGGAAGGAAAATCAAGAGAGTTTAGAGAAGAAATCAAAGAGTAAAATCGTGAGAAACATTTGGGGGAAAATCAGGTTAAAAAAAATCTTTGCTTCTTCGTCCAAAATCTGGAAAATCCCTGCGAATTCGAATCTTCAATCCCCTTGCAAAACGATTTCAGATTCGACAAAAACCCTAGCCATTTTTCTTCAAAAATCCCATCCAACCTCTGCAAAAATCGAGCCAAATCTCCATTCTATTGAAGCTCTGAAACACTAGCTAAAACCACCATTTGATTCACCTACAAGCCCCATCCAAAGCTTGTGAAAAAAAAAAATCTTAATTTGCAAACCCAAAGCCCCATTCAACCCCTGCAAAAATAATGCAAAATTAGTAGCCCATCCTCCATTGTCGTTGAAGCAAGCTTAAGCTCAAGCTCAATGGATGAACAAACCTGCAAAAATCAAAGGAATAAGAGTTGTTATAGGTTGCAAACAGGTTAGTCGATTTTTACTTTTGGTAAAATTTTTGTTTTCAATGATTCGGTCTATTGATTCTACGACCTTAATTAATTGGTGAATAAATATTTAATTGGCTGTTCATCCTCTTCAATTTCTGTGATATTATTTAAGGGTGTAAAGATTTTGGTTTTTTAATATTTGGTCAGTTTATTCTAAGACCATAATTAATTGATGAATTTAAATGTTTACTTGGCTGTTCATCCTTTTGAGTTTCTGAGATTTTATTTAGGGGTGAGAATAATAGTTGAATTGGTCATGCATTAAGCTTAAATTGATTGGTTAACAATGCAAGTTTTGGTGTTTTTACCAGTGAAACAGGTCATGATGGTTCAATTTGTTCATGTTTTAGCAGGTTTAATTAGGAGTAGTATTCAGTTATTCAAATATGTTCATCTCATTTTTATGGTTTTAGTAGGGTAGTTAGGAATTTTTATAGGCCATATTTTACATGTTTTGAGTTTAACGCATTTCATGATTTATAAGGGATTTTAATTGTATTAGGATCTCATCATTTTAAGCAATTAGATTTGTTTTAGGAATTTTAACTCTCTCGATTTTAGATTAAATTTTCCTATTTTGTGTTGGTGCCCTTAATTTTTAGGGATTAAAAATCTTTTTTTTTTTATTTTTTTTTATTTTTATCCAAATAAGAAGACTCCAATTAGGACACGCCTACTTGCCTCACATGGTGCCCCCCTTTGTTTTCTGTTATCATTTTCTAATTTTTTTTAAACCCACGGTGTTGTTTTTTTAAGTGAAATAACGACTCAAATTTTTATAAAATTACAGTTTTATACACAATTAGTTTTATAATTACCTATTTTCAGTTTTCGAAAATTACATGCACCTCTTTTTAGTTTTTAAAATTTATATTCTTATACATACATTTATTAAAATTATAGTTATATATCTATATTTTTTATGTATACCTGGTTGTACCTTATATGTCTATTTTGTGTACATAATCTCCCTTTCTCTCTTTTTATTTATATTTTTTTACCTAATGTTTTATATTGTTACGTGTGGGCTTTCCAGGGTGCTTTTTATATGCGCACGCACTGCTGCCGTCGACTAACAGAGTAGAGTCGTGCTCAAGCTCGAGCGAGCTGAGCCGAATCGGGTTGGGTTGGTGTGAGGTGACGTGGACACTATCTTTTTGATGAAAATTTAGTTGAATTTGAAAAAAGAAATACTTAATTACAAAACCATTTTTCGTATTGATTGTAAAACTAGTTTTGTATTTAAGTGTGGACGATTTTATATTTATTATTGGACCGTTTTGGTCCAAACGGTCAAGCATTTATTTCCAGCAGTTTAGGCCTAAGAAAGGCCTAAACGGCTAGCTCCTTGGCCTATATAAGGAGGCCTCCTCCTCCCTCATTTGCACTCAAGCAAAACCAAAGAGATCTGTAATAACCCAAATTAAAATAATGGGGTTAATATGTAATTAACAAAATAATGGGAGTAATTTAAAAAAATTAGTAAATTGCTATAATGTTTGACTTTGACTTGTTGTGATTGGTGGGTTATACTGTAAAAAACTAGGTGCAACACACACAATCATAACTCTCATAAGTTATAATGTGTGGCTAGGATCTTGTAAGAATTCTTAATTTAAATTAATGGCTAAGATTCAATAGGTATTAATACTAGTTCTAATTTAGTTAGAATTTAATAATCAAAAGAGGATTAATGATTAGTTCAACTAAAACTAGGACACTTAATCTAATGGCTAGGATTTCGTAGGAGATTCTAATCTAATTTAATGGTTGGAAATTTATAAGAGAAATACTAATTCTAGTTAAGTTAGGATTTAGTAATAACTAAGAATCTTGATCTAAAGGTTAGAATTAAACTAACCTAAACTAAGGGTGGAGAATTAAGACTAATCCAAAACTAACTAGGACTCCTAGATTAATGCAAACTAAAACCAAAAATCTATATAAGCACTAGCCTTTGACGTATGAAATTATTTTCAAAAGAGAAGAGGGAGACAGAAGAAAAGGTACAACAACCGAATGGATGCTCAAAGGGTTGGAGTTTGAAGAATTGCAGAAGATCAAGCTTGAAGAAGAAGAAGGTGTTATACTCAACACCGTTAAGAATTCGAGGTAAGTATTCAAATAAAACCCTATTTTCGATTTGAACTAGGTATATATGTCATACTCTCTGAGTATGATATAACATATCTCCTTCTGCTACTCCTTAGTGAAAACATGATAAAAGTATTAGAATAATGGGTTTGAGTATCATGCAATGATCAAGGTAAGTTAAGTACTTTATTTGAGATGTAAATTATGGATTTTGTTCAGAAATCGATTTCATTTTGTGTGTTATGATAAATATATGGTCCAACACAACTTTAAAAATAAACTTTGTGATGTTCTGGGCTTGTCCCGAGCGTAAGTAGGTCAGCAACCTAGCGGCTTGCCGCTAGGCATGCCGATGCTCTGTGTAAATTTTTACTGACCACTGCCAGAGCTACCGAAGACCAACGGCAAGCCGCTAAGGCTGCCGATGACCGCAGCGGCAGACTAGAGGTCAGGTCAGCGGCTTGCCGCAAATTTTGAAGATTGTCCATTTTCATTGAAATTTTATGAGCATGTTTTTAATACCTATTTGAGACTGTGTAGTGTTGGGATTGAAATTTGATGAATATTTTGCATATTTGACTTATTAAGGAGGATTTGCTATGTTTGGCCAATGGGTGAAATTTTGATTTGAATGGTTATTGTTCCAGAACTTATTATGATCATGTTTTATAGCTCAAAATACACTTGCTCATGTACATAAATTGATTGATTAGTTAATGTGCATAATTCACTTGCACAACATATGCCTATGTGCATAATGATCTTATTATGGGTCTAATGCTTTGACTTGACCCCATAATTCCATATTTCTGGAATTTATGGATATAATGAGTGTTATCATAATTTGGAGATTATGATATTGGTGAGAAATTCCTGGATGAAATGATTTGCATGTGTTGAGGGAACTGGTGATCCCAAAAGACGAAATTTTGATTCTTGTCTTGTGAGACGAATGCATGTCTTGTTGGATGGATGACCGAGTGAAATTATGTTAGTAGATCGACTAATTTATGGTTCACAAGGGAAATTTCACATTAGTGAGGCCCTGGGATTTGTGCCCGTGAGCAAAAATAAGGTATGGGGATTGTGCCCATTTGGTCGCAATCCCTCGAAACTACGATGCACACGTAGAATAACCCCTTATTCTGGTCATGTATTTGGGAGATGGTTTTCATCTTTTTTAGCCAGGAGTTCGATCAAGTGTGGAACATACACTATTTGAATGTCAAACAACATGCATATTGCATTTAAATGATTATACTTAGATCATATGTAGCGATTATATATGCTTGGGTACACAACATGCATTGCATTCATTAATAACTGAACTAGCATATCATAGTGGATTGCACATCACATCATATCATATTACATTATCATATCATATCATATATTTTACAGCATACTAATATTATGTTTTTGTTTATGGGAATACCATTGAAGAGTGGCATTGTCCCTATTTCAATCTTAAATACTGTTTTGATTTGTTTATTTACTAGGCTAAGTATAGCTTACGCTTTCAAGCATAACATATTTCAGGATCCATAGATAAGGGACAATAGGACTATGATGATCAAGACGGAAGACAAGGCTATGATGAAGACTTTAGTTTTAATTAGAGCATTGTTTGTTGATTTTAGTAGATTCTGTAGTAGGGTTTATTTGCTATTAAGCTAGTATTTGATAGGTGTGATTTTCAGTAGATCATAGGATTTTGATTGAAGCATTAGACTAGGAGTAGTTTATTTCCGATGTTTTTGCTATTTGATGTAAAGAATTGATTTTAAGGATATTTATTTCCAAGTTTATAATTATCTTAATTAATTCAATGTGTTTGGCAATGTATTAACTACCACTGCCATGTGGAATGGGGTGAAAGTCATAATTCGAATCATATAGGGACTCTAATGATATCTTTAAGGTTTGGGATGTCATTAGATCTCTCTTCTCCTCTCTTCAATTCATGTTTTCTACTCAATTTTTGTAAACTGCGGAATTTTAGTTTACAACTTTCACGTCAAGTGCTACACTAGTCTTCATTGTCTTGAGACTAGTACAACCGTGTAATCTACCAGAAGGGAAAACCATTTAATCCTAGAGGCCAACTGCTAAACTCGGTACACTGTGGATATGATCCACAAGGGGGCGAATTTGGCTTCAAAGACTGTAGTAACTCAGACCCGACTAGAATAATTAAAGATTTAAATCCTAAGTAATCTATTGATTATCCAGTGGGAATTTAATGAAAGACTCAACGTAGGATTGGACTAATTAATAATTATGTAAAACTATGGTTAATTGCCTAATTAATTAAGAATTAATTAAAGGGCTGGTCTTTTTAATTTATAAGGACTAATCCTTGTAATAAACGAATTGGACCAAAGCCCAATTAAAAGCCCATTATGACTTAGACATGTATTTATAAATTAAAGAAGGTTAATTAAGTGAACAAACAACATAATTTAAATCTTACGATTGATTCTTGAATGTTTGATAATTGAATTAAACTAATTTGAATTCAAACAAATTAAAGAAGTAAGAGTTCAAGTTAGCTAAGGAACCTAGAAGCAAGGAGAAGGAGAGAGAAGGGATTCTCTAGCCTTGGATGTCCAAACCAAAGGAAGAAGAAGAAGTGCTGATTTAGGTGCAGAAAATCTAGACAATGAGGAGACCTAGAGGGAAGAAATAGAAGAGAGGAAGCTATAAGCTTTCTGCGGTAAGAAAGAAGCTAGAGAGGCTAAAAGGAAGGGAGAAGAAGAAAGAGAGGAAGAAGAAGAGAGAGAGAGAGAGAGAGAGAGAGGTTTACATTGGTGTGAGGAAGGAATCTAGGAAGAAACAAAAGAAGGAGGAAAGAAAAAGATGAAGAAGATGTTGGATACGATGGTCACGAAGAAAGTGAAGACGATGACAATTGGCCGGGAGAAGAAGACAAAGGAAAGAGGACTGTGATCAAGCAGTATTTGAAAAGACAAGAACAGATCGATGAAGGTCGATATTAGGCTGGTTTAGAAGAACTAGTAAACGAGGTAGGGATTCATGCGTTTCGACGGTAACTTCCTTTATGAATGTTTTTGATGCTATAGATATAGGAAGGGTTGTATGATCATGTATGTTCTGCATATTTGATCTAAGATCTAGAGAAAATAGTAGGAATAACGCTATGATATTTGTTTTACATGATCCATTGATATTGTTGTGTTTACTATATTATTTTGTGTTTTTAAGAAATATATTCATGTTCTTAGATCCATGGTTGATTATCTGTTAGTTACTTGTTTAGATCTATAGAAGTAATTAGGTTTTATGTGTTTGAGGTTTGAATCATATGAGTAAGTTTTAAGGATTGATTTATGATCATTAATGGCTTAGAAAACACTAGGTTTGAGTCGAGGCACGAAGCCCTAGAAGAAACCCAGAAATTGGCTGGATTTCTACGTTCGGTAGCAGTCTAGGTAGCTACCAAGCAACTACCGAAATCAACCAAAATGTCCACCTCTCTGGACTTGTTACCGAGCTTCGGTAGCAGTGCTACCGAGTTCCTCGGTAGGAATATTGGTAGCTACCGAAATCACTAAAAATAAGATGTTCTCTAGATATGCTACTGAGCTTCGGTAGCTGAACTACCGAGCTTCTCGGTAGGAGCGTCGGCAGCTACTGAGGTTCATTGAAGCCCAAATTTTATGGGGATGATCCCCATTGAGTTGCGCACATCTTGTATAGTTGGTTTGTGTGCAAAAACTCTAGAATTGGTTGAATCAAGAAAAGAATAGGAGAAAGTCACACATTTAAGATTTTCGGAATGGTTCGAATGGAATATGAAGCAATATCGATTCAAAGGTTATGGATATGTTCATAGGGCGTAAAGATAGGCTTAATATGAGTAGAGATGGTTGTGTAGGACTTAGTTGATCAATTGGTGCATTTGGCATCCAATGTTGACTTAGGTTTGACTTGATTGACATTTGTAAGACTTGTGTTTGAAATTGATAATGCTTGACTTGAATGACTGATTGAGGGTACTGTGTGTATCCATGGCTGTGTCTGATGTTTGTGCTTGATTGACTTGATTTATGATGTGGATGGGTGAGCTTCCACCGTGGGTAAAAGTCCCTAAAGGCAAGGCACGAAGGGTGATTCCACCATGTGTGAAAGTCCCTAAAGGAAAGGTCTCATAAGGGTGATTACACCGTGGGTGAAAGTCCTTGAAGGAAGAGCTCAATTACAACTGATCTTCAACCGTGGGTGCAAGTCCCTAAATGTAATGTGAACTAAGGGTCTATTCCATCGTGAGTGAAAGTCTCTAAAGGAATAACACTGGTGTTTATACCATGGGTGCAAGTCCCTAAAAGAATGGTTGTGTGGTCATATGATTGAATGAGCGTGTGATTGGGCTAGGCCTGACGACACCTTGCATTGTATTGTATTTCATTTCATTCCATGCTTGCATCGTACTTCACATTGCATTGCATTTGGGTTGAGTGACTGTAATGCTTTATGACTTGATTGATTGTGAATGTGATTGTGATTGTGGTTACTTGGCCGTAGTATGGTGGGACCATGTGGATAAAGGTGTGCTTCCACCGTGGGTACGAGTCCCTAAATGAATGATACAGGAGACTGCCCTCGCGAGTGCAAGTCCCTAAATGAATGATGCTGGAGACTTCCTTTGTGGGTGCATGTATGTAAAGATTAATTATGTGAATGATATGTGGTAATTGTTATGCGTTTGATTAAGTGGTTACTTGGTTGTGGCATGGTGGGACCATGTGGTATTTGTTATGTGTTTGTTGATGTGGTTACTTGGCCGTAGCATGGTGAGACCATGTGGATAAATGTGTGCTTCCACTGTGGGTGCAAGTCCCTAAAGGAATGATACAAGAGACTTCCTTCGTGGGTGCAAGTCCCTAAAAAATGATTATATGCATGATATGTGGTTAATGGTCGTAGCAAGGTGTGACATTGTGATTGTTTGTTGGTTCTAGCAAGGTGGGACTTTGTCATTGTTTGTTAGTCGTAGCATGATGGGACCATGTGATGTTTGCTCATGTGATTGATTGGCTGTAGCATGGTGGGACCATGTAGGATCTTGTTTTGGAACATAGACTATGTGACTACTGTGACTTTGATGTTGTGTCACATGGTGGGACCATGTGTACGCATGTATGTCTGTCTTGGTTAAGAACATGGTGGGACCATGTAGGATCTACTTGAACATGATGAGATTATGTGGTTAGCCTTAATGTCACATCCCAAACTTAAGAAAATTCACGTGGGAATCCCTTAGGTTTGAGATACAACTCTCACCCCATATCCCTATGGGAGTGGCTAGCAATATCAACAAAAGAAGTCTGGAAAAATAATGTTATTAAAGTAGTTACATCCAAAACATTAATAAGAACAGAAGAAAACATAAATTAAGTATTCTGTTTTAAAATCAATCCCTATAGACTATCATATCTAATAATTACATAATCCAAAAATAACCCTATTACATAATCTACTGAAAAATATAATCAAACAATCCTTAAATATTTGTGGTCTTCATCTTTGCCTTGGTCTCCAGCTGATCACTATGATCCTGTTGTCTACTATCTAAATATCCTGAAATTTGGTTGCTCATAGGCGTCAGCTCAACTTAGCTCAGTAAATAAACAAACATAAACAATGTTTAAGATTGAAGTAGGGTCAAAGCTACTCTCCAATGATTATGTCATAACGGTAAACAATAATATGATATATGCAATAATATGATATGTAATGCTACAAAGTGTAGTATTAATGAATGCAAGGCATGCTCATGCAGAAATAAAAAGAAAGGGGTGATCACCAACTGTGATCCATGGAAAACCATATGTTGTGCAACATGCATGCTGTTTGGCATTTGATTAGTGTATGTTCCACATCCGATCTTAATCATAGTAGTTGAGATGGCTCACCCAGAACACATCCCCCGATATTTGATTGGACTTATAGACTATTCTTTGTGCGCATCATAGTTTCTAGGAGCTTTGACCTAGATGGCACAAACGCCTCTGTTATTTTAAATCATAGGGAATATCCCAAGGGGCCACCTAAGTGTACTTCTCCTTTGTGAACCATACATTAGCCGATCTACTAGCAGAATTTCACTCAATTAATTGGTATATTGGGAATGACACCCATAACATATCCCTCACCATAAATAGATTTGATTGGTATATTGGGAGAGCAACTTCTTTAACACATATAATAAAATATCAATAGTCCACCCAGGACTTCCTCACCAATATGATAACACTCATTATGTCCATAATAT
>JAUPMG010077737.1:0-12949 GCA_031762675.1 Pachysandra terminalis | reverse complement strand
GACCGTTAGTTGCTTAAGCACAGAAGGGTTGTCTGTAAGGAACTTGATGGCTGAAGTGAGAGCCAGCGAAATGGTATCGAAGCTAGCGAACAGAAGTCCAAAGAGAAAATGAACAACACAGTCATCTGTAAAGATAGTTCCTTCTTTCTCCATCTCTTCAATGATATGATCAAGCAGATCTCCGTAATGCTTCATGGGAAAAGCTAGCCTCGCCTTTAGCGTCGTCCTTAGCATCTAGATACATTGTTTCTTCCCTGTAGCATTTAAAATTAAACAGCTTTTCATCTTAAAATAAAGGTCGAAGATTGTTGATGGCGGTCATTCGTTAACAGCCCCGAGCAGGTCCTCACATATTTCCCTTAAGGGAGGAAGTCATCCGACTGCCTCCCGAGCTTTTATTCACATATTTCTCTCAAGGGAGGTGGTCATCCGACAACCTCCTGAGCAAGCTCTCATCCACATATTTCCCTTAAGGGAGGAGGTCATCCGACTGCCTCCCGAGCAGGCCTTTATCCACATATTTCATCTGTGGTGGTCATCCGACTGCCACCAGAGCAAGGCTTCTATTCATGTATCTCCTATGAGGTGATCATCCGACTCCCTCCCGATGAGGCTATTTTTCTTATACCCTCCAAGTAGCAATGACTGCTTATATTCCAGACAGTTACTAAATGATTTCCACCCCAAAGAAGTGCTCCACATGACCGCTTACATACCAGACAGTTAATAAATGATTTTCGCTCCGAAGAAGTGCTCCAAATGATCGATTACATACCAGACGGTTATTAAATGATTTTCGCTTAGAAGAAGTGCTCTTTATGACCGCTTACATACCGAACGGTTGCCAAATGATTTCCGCTCCGAAGAAGTGCTCACATGGCTTCTTACATACCGAAAGCTTACTAAATGATTTCTGTTCCAAAGAAGTGCTCCGCGTGACCGCTTACACATAAACATCATATTTCATGAGGACACCATTTGTCTTAAGGGTTAGCCACCCTGAGAAGGACAATTCGTCATCTTTTGTCTCAAGGGCTAGCCACTTTGAGAGGGCCAACTCGTCACCTTTTGTCTCGAGAGGGTCAACTCGTCACCATTTGTCTCAAGGGTTAGCCACCCCGAGAGGGCTAGCTCGTCAGCACTTGTCTCAAGGGCTACCCACCCTAAGAGGGCCAACTAATCACCCCGATTCACCCGTCACTTGGTTCGTCAGGCTATACACCTCGAGATAGGCCACCTACCCCCTCTCGGGGTATCAAACTCACCACCTCAAAACCACATGTCACGACAAACAAGTTATGCCTACTCTCGTTGACCTCTCACATGTCACCGCAGTCATTCGAGAGCCTTTCAGCACACAACCATCACTCAAATATGATTGGTGTGACCGCACCTTTTTCTTTGTCATCTCTCCCTCATGGTTTACCTGCTCGACGAGACATGCATGCAGTCCTAGGAACAACACTCTCTCAAGTACAAATAGTAATTAACTACGCTAAAGCTTCCATGACATAATAACCTTGACCTTCCAAAAGGGCAAATCTGATGGTTCTTAGAATAGGTGGGATTTGGATACATGGCTTTGTCTCAAGCAGGACGCTAAGCCATGGACACGTGTCCAGTTAGCACTGTTTGAAAATGACCTCGTATACAAGACGAGGGAGTTGTTGGCAAGGTACTCAGGCTTACTCACGTGTCACAACTACTGACACGCTCTTCCCTCTTCTCTCCCTCTATAAATAGAGAGGGAACACCACGAGGAGGGGATTCGAACCCTAAGACACTCCAGCTGAGTACATAATCACCCGAGATTCCTCCCTTTGTATACGTGCCTTATCCACCACACCACTCCTACCCGAGATACCGTTTCCCCTTTGACATGACCTTACTTCCCGAAAGAAAGACCAGCTGAAGTAGTACGGTTGTTGTATCAACTTAGACTATCTTTTGGACACGCCAAAGAACCTAAACCTTAGCTGGGTTGATTATAAGCAAGGGACTAAACCGGCATTAACAAAGATATAGTAGTAGAGATCAATGATGGAATCAGAAATTAATTACCTTAAGACATTTGTAATAGATAGTACCAGGAATGTACAAAGGGAAACAGACGAGACCCTTCATAAATGGCTAAAGCTTTCCTTTATATTCTCTTTTGAAGTGCTCCCATCAAAACTGAAGATCATCTTAGCAGTAAATTCGAAGAACATCTGTACAAGTGAAACTCAATTAATAGAGAGAGAGAGAGAGAGAGAAAGAGAGAGAGAGGACCCGAGCTTACGGTAATAACTGCGTCTTTCAATTCAATAACGGGCAGGCTTGACCAAAGGCGTAAGGTGCGACGAGCCATGTCGTCCATTTCTGGGAGTCGCTGTTTGATGCCCTCAGGACCAAAATGACTCAAAATCAAGTTCTTCAGGTACTTATGGTTGTTGCCAGACTCGGTGAATCCCCCTAGAAGCTTCATTAACGAGTCTGGATACCACAGTTGAACCAACTTCCCTTCTTGATTGAAAACGAAGTGATTAAAATCTGGGTCGGCTGATACTATGGCGTTCATACCAACCAATCTGGTTTTGAATAGCGGCCCATATCTGAAGAAAAAAAAAATGGAGTTCAACAAATAAAAAGAGGAGGGGAGGTGAGATTAAGTCTTCTCTTACTTCTTAATTCTATCCTGGATGAAATGTGGAACATCAAAAGATTTTTCAGCATATGAGAATTGAATAGTCTCTCCAAGGATTGGCAAACCCATGGAGCCTGGAGGGAGTTGTCCACTGCCTTTGGGATTCCTCCATTGGTGCAGCCAATGTGCAGTTAAGATAACTACCAAGCTTGCAACAAATAAAGCTGCAATTGGAAGCATTTCTTCTAGATCAGAGATTGCCTGAATAAGTATCCACAATCTCCCAAAACTCAAAACTAGTCAGAGAAGAAGAAGAAGAAATTGTTGGGGATTCAAGACTGTGTGAGATGCTGCTTATAATTATATAGGCAAAATAATATTGCTTACAAGTTACAACCTTAGTTATCTAAATCGTCCAAACAAAACAATGTGATCGCGTGCAAATCAACGAATTAAAGTTAAATTCGTTGAAAATCTGCGCGTTCTCAAGAGAAGAAAAACGCGCACTTATTTTATAATTGTGTGAAAAAATATAGAAAAATAATAGTGGGACCTCTAAAGTGAAGAGCATTAAATGCAAATTCTTAAGTTGTGGGATGGACTTTTTGACTTGATTTAAATACGACAAAATCTATTCAATTATTACAAAATATTACTTTTTATGTCGATGTTCCCAAATTGATTGCAACTCCTACCCCTACCGATTGAATGCTCGGACCTGGAAATCTTTCATTTGATGATTATGTGACTTTGAATCCGTTTATATCGTGTGAGGGGAAAAGCCAAAGAACACAGAGAGCTGGGCCTAGGTTGGCAGTTGATGCATCTTTGAATGACAAGATTGAAAATGGAGGAACCTCTACATTGCGACGGTGTAGAAATTCTTTATGTAGGGGTAAAATTGGAAGACAGAAAGAGAGGCATACAGTCAGCTCCAACTGTTCCAGCTAGGATGCGACCATTTCTTTCTTCTTTTTTTGAAAAAATAAATACTTACTTTAATAAAAAAGAAGTCCAGTTTACATCAACGCCTATGTTTCGGACGGAGCGGATCTGCTGTGGGGTATACACAACCCTCACAGCTGAAATTATCATGTTGCCCTTACGGCCTCGCCATGAGGAGACAACATGATAATTTCAGTTGTGGCAGTTGTGGGGCTGTGTTTATCCCACAGCAAATCACCCCACAATAAATCCGTTCTCTTGTCGGACAACAGCTTTCTCCCTAACAGATGAGAGCATGTTGCCTGTCCTAAAATAGTTATTCTATCAGGCTGTTTGAACAGTTGATCGACCCCATGTCAGCATTTCTTTCGAGGAACCTTTTTCAAATTTTGAGCATTTTGTACTGTTATCCTTAAAATTTTAAATCTACTTTCGAGCTGATGGAACAGCCATTTTGAAAAAAATGCTCTCTAATTAGACTGCTTGGAGATAGATATTCTTGATAATTGCTTGTCAGTTACACAGTCTAAAATTTTGGAAATATCACTGATTTTGACTGCTCAAAAGAAACCGAATTTTTGTTTATTTTTTTTTTAATTAAAATAATTGGCCAAAATTTCGACAAAAAATTGGTCGAAATTTTGTAAAATTTTAAATCGAAAATTCGTTTATTTCGTCGAAATAAATTCACTTATTTTTTTATTTACAGTATTTTAATATAGGCATAATTTAGCCAATTTTTTTTTCTTTTTTAACATATGGCGTTTTCTCATAACAAGTGTACGGGACTTTAAGTATTCCCAAATACACTCAATCAAAGCTAAAGACAATTACTTGTCGCCTTTTTGCTTTACGTGTGCCAGCTGTTATAACGGCTGTACGCTGATTTGATCTTGAAAGACGACTTTTAGAACGTGTCAGAGATATCTGACCGTCCTTATCACCTCAAAAAGGTAAAGCTTCTTGGAGAAGCTACCTCTAGGAGTGATTCATTATTCCACGTATCCAAAATCTGAAGGTGTTGGTTAACTTTTAAGTTAACTGCCTTCGAGACGAACGGAGTACCAATGATTTGAACTTTGAACAAAACAAATCATAACTCCTTTAAAAGAGCAATGACTTATGTTCCTACAGTGCGCAGCCTTTTGACATTCGAAGGAAATAAGATTTTACTCTTCATTCAAATGACTTTATTTTATTCGAAGGGTACATTTAGAGACAAATTATCCCTAATAGACTTCTTAAATAAATGAAATTCTAAATAAATTTTCGAGGTCACATCTATTTATTCTCTAGAACAGACTTTGAGTAATGCTTATTACATATCTTTACATTTTAAAAGTGTTCCGCTTAAAGAAATATCTTCGAAGGAATATACTCGAGGGAACTTTGTGTCTCCTAACTTAGAAGTCATTCCTGGATCATATCCATAGATTTCAAAGGACAATTTATTATGTTTTATCTTAAAAGAATCGCGAAGTAGGTATATTTTAGCTTGCTAAAGCGGATTTGAAGGCTAACAACTTCCAGATGATGAACTCAAAGGAGGTCTGTTTCCTCCTACCAAAGGTGAATTCGAAGGAGGAATATTCCTTCCTCCGAGGAATATTCCTTCCTCCTAAGGCGAATTCGAGGCTAACCAATTTGAGATGGTCAATTCGTTCAAGGGCTAGTTATCCATAAAAGACTAAAGATTCTGTCATCCTTGAAGGACACGAACTTGGGTTTACCCCCTCGAATGCACTCTTTTATGCATCCGAATTACAAATTAGGACTCAAAGTCACTTTCATTCATTCTTATGAATTGATTTCAAGTCATCCAAAGGGCTTTAGAAGTCGAAGACCTCGAATGCACTCTTTTATGCATCCGAATTACAAATTGAGACTCGAAGTCACTTTCATTCATTCTTATGAATTGATTTCAAGTCATACAAAGGGCTTTAGAAGTAAAAGCCATATTGTCTCCAGAAGTGTTTCCTGAAGATAAGTTTCCTATGGGCTTTGGGAATGTCCTCTCACTTCACTTTAAAGGAATTCACAAAGGAACATATTTACTTTTGACTTTATTCAAGTAGAAGGCACTTGGATTGGTTACTGTAGCTATAAACCTTAAGTAATTTAAAAAATGAACTCTTCTTTATAAGGACTATTGATCATGAAAACGAGTTTCCTGATAAGAAACTCAACTTCGAGTTCTTTATATGAGTAATTTGAGAATACATTGGTTACATTGTGAGAATACAGTTATTTTTGACTTCCTTCAAACGAAGATAGCCACCAAAGGGAGTTTCCTTTGAAATATGCTAACTTAGAAAGATATTTATGACATTGAAGTAACTTATTAAAGTTAATTGAGACGGATTCTAAAAAGGAACATCACATGGTAAAAACCTCATCTATTTATAATATCTGTTGTATAACTTATCTAAAATGGGGTTTTGTCTTATCTGGAATGATGGCAAGAATGGTAACGTTGCTTTCAGATCTTTTGCAAGTAACACAATTCATTCAATGTGTATTCTTCAATATCTAAAGCAACAATCATAGAGCAAGTTTTGAAGATTCGTATGACTCATCACTTTCTCTAGAAATAACTTAGGCGTGTTGGAATACACGTGGCATTCGAGATATGTTTAATGCATGGGGATATTCTTAAGCACATGTTTGGACATTTGTTTGAATTACATTTGTCCTTATTTGATAGGTTAAATTCCCTATAAATAACAGAAGATATTCTCAATTAAAGACAACTCGGAATTTATTTGGAAATTATGAAACTTTAAGAGGAAGAAGACAACAGTAAGTTAAGATTCTGAGAGAGAAAGGGGGATAGTCAGTCATTTGCATTCCTGAAGGTTTTGCTTGCTCTGAGATATGCATTCAAACTGACTTTTCAATTAGTTCAACATTCTCTTTTCCCCTTGTTTCTTCTCTTTGTCTTATTCACAGGTAATGTTTGAGAATGAATACTCTCGGCAGAATAGCAGCGCGACGGTTTAGGCTGTCTTGAGACAGATTCTCCTTACCTATTTCTCTGGAAGGATTGTTGTATTGATTTTTATGTATTAACTGTCATTTCATTCTAATATATTTGGTTTTTTACAAACCCGTCATCACCAGTACTAAGTAATAACTTCTAAAATATAAATAATAAACTTAGTCAATAAAAAATAATATTTTTATTAAAATATATATTATTTATGAACATACAAATTAAAAAAACAACAAATAATATTTTGATTAATAATGTGAGATAATTCAAAAGTTTACAACTAATAAACTCAACATTTATATTACAACATCCAAAAAGTATATAAATATCCAAAATATATTGGATTCAAATTCAAACTAGAGGGGTCTGACTCTAACGATCTGTAATAGAAACTAATCATTTGACCATAATACTCCTCAATCAATGATAATTGTAATAAATATAAATTATTTTTAATTATTTTTTTTTTATTTTTTTTTGTTATTATTTTTTTCTTTTTATCCTATAATTATATGAGATCAGCGGGGTTTTCACAATTTTTATTGATACTAAGTTTCTTTCTTCTTCCATATAAGCATTTATTTTGTTCTTAAGATTATTAAACAATATATCCAAGGGTATTTTCGTCCATAAAATATACTTTCAAACTATAAGAGAGGTGTTTGTGATGGCCAAAGTTTAAGGGATGTTTGTTGCTATTATGCCAAACTCAAGGGGGTGTGAATGTAATTTATCCTTTTTTTTGTACTTTTTAACTAGATTTTAAAATTATTTCGGCCAAAATATCTGAAATTTAGGTCGAAAATTTCGGAGATAAAGTACACATTTCGGGTGAAATAAATCTGAGCAAAATAGAAAAATTTCGCTGAGATTTTGCCAAAATTTCGACTGAAATTTCAACCACTTCGATTATTTATTTCACGAAATAATTCAGTCCGAAAAAAATGCCGTTCCGTATTTCATTTGACACATCCTATACCAAAATTTAAAACTATGGTGAGTCATCACTCTCTACGTGTAGATTCGTTATGCTAAGAAACTTTGCAAGCTTCAGCCCTTCTAAGAGCTCCTGGGCTCGGATGCAAATCTGATAACAGAGAAGTCGCCTTCCACAATTAATTTTCAAAACCTATGGTGGTAGGCCATCTTCAACCCTTTGATACAAGCACTCGCCTCTGCCATGATGGAGGTAGTGGGACCAAGATGAAGAAAAACTCCAGAGGAAGTGACCTCGACAATCTCTACAGACAGCCCCAACACCAGCGGCACCTGGGTTCTCTTTTGCAGCAGCATCGAAGTTCAATTTGATGAAATCGTCATCAGGAAACTTCCACCTAATGAAAACAATTCTTGGTTCTTCCAGCCTTTAAGTTTCTGGACTTGTCCTCCGCAGATGAAAGGAATCCATCTGTAGTTGAAAAAAGTGTTAATTATCTTATGAATGTTAGGATCATTACCTTCGAAAATGGATTCATTTCTCGCGAGCCTAATGGACCACTTAAGGTTAGCATAAGCCGCCTGTAAATACGAGCCAGGGTGGCGGTGGCTACAGTAATAGCATTTAATCCATTATCAAACCAATATTTAATCTCCGGGGTTGGCCCTTCTCTGACAATGTAACAACCCGTAGCCGCAAACCAGATTGTGCGAGCAAAAGGACACTCCAAGAAGAGGAGTTTAGCATTTTCCTGCGGGCCCTTACATAGCACGCAACATTCTAATTCTACTCCTAATCTGCGAGAAAGTAAATCTTTAGTACAAATAGTCGAATTCAACACTTTCCAAGTGAAGAATTTTACCTTTTGCGTACAGGGTAGGTGTCAAAACTTGAGCCCGAAGGAACCTAGCGTATTAGAGAGTGGATCATCATGGAGTACTCTGTCAGTAGAAGGCCACAGAGTACTTACCAGTGGAAGTGAGTGCCCAGATTGGAATGTCGATCACAGAAGACGTTGAGATAGTGATGGCACAAATTTTATTCAATTTCCTCTGGCCAAATATGGTATAATAGGTCAACTTTCCAAATCTTCAGCTCTTGATCGATGAGACAAAAACCTTGCCAAAATGCACATCGGGAGGAGGGGGGAGCACCCAAGAAGAGGGTTGTCTTGGGATCCAATTGTCGTGGAAAATCCTAATCTACAATTCTGATCCAACTTGCCGGCTTGTACCCAGCTTGAGCAAGTGTTGCAGCTTGCACATAACCTTCCAAATGCAAGAATCTTTTACTTTGGCCGATGCTTTCATGAATGAGTTATGGCGAAGATACTTAGAATTCATAGTCTTGGCCCATAATGAATCAGATCCAGAAAATAATTCCAAAGCTTTCTTGAGGAGGAGGGCTTGGTATATTTCTTTACGACGTTTATATTCAACCCCCAACCCTCTTATTTCCGCAAAACTGATCCCAGTTAAGGGTGTGTAACGTTTTATCTCTTCCCTTTTTGGCCCAGATGACAAAGGTACTTGCATTCCGTCCAGTAACACGACAACCAAACAAGGGAGACTGAGGCACGACATAAGGTGAATTGACTGGGCAGTAAGAGTCGGGTTGACCACGGCGGCGGTGGTGGTTGTAGTGGTGGCGGTTGTGGTGGTGATGGTGACGGTGGTGGTTATGGTGGCGGTAGTGATGGCGGTGGTGATGATAGCATTGGCGACGGTGGTGACAGTAGTGGTGGTGGCAGTGGTGATGGCAGTGGTGGTGGTGGTGGTGGCAGTGGCAATGGTGGTGGTCGTGGTGGCAATGGTGGTGATGGCGGTGGCGGTTGCGGTGGTGGTTGCGGTGGTGGTGATGATGTCACTAAAGGTGGCGGATGTGGCTACACATGTTGGTGATAGGTTTGATAAAAACAAAATGAAAAAAAATAACTTCAATGGTGTTGACTCAATTCAATCTTGATTTTCTGTAAAATGCCATACGGAGTTTTTAAAGGTACGTCATTTTCTAGAAAATTGCCTCATATTAGGAAAATGAAATACATATGAATATAGTTTTATATTGAAACAAACACTCAAAAAATACATTTTTCCCTGAAAATGTTTTCCGTATCCTATTTTACATCCAAACAAACAGAGCCAAAATGTTAAAAATATGAAAATATCTAAAATCCTACATGTAATTAATACTTTATCAAAATACTAAAATAAAATGATAAGAATTAAAATACTAGAAATTCCTAAAAATAATGATAAAACCAAAAATCTAAACAAATGTTGAATGCACTAAGAATTTCTAAAATCCTATGCATAATTATTAACAAATAAATAAATAAATAAATAAACAATAAGAATTTTACCAAGGGAAATCCAAACAGGGCTTAATGTCCAAAGTCTTCACGGTAATTGAAATTATAAACTAAGAAAAAAATTAATATGACGCAATTGTGATAAAAAAAAATTCAAAATATTGAATCTAGATCTTTAAGTGCAAATCAATCAAGAGGATGCTTTGATGAACATTGAAATCATACGTTATTTGATAATAGAAGAAACATAATATCAGCAAAAATCAACTAATTAAAATATAAAAAAAAATGCTATTGCTTGTAGCAGGTCGGCTACATTGGACTAGCTTTGCAACTCCTTGGCTGAATTCAAATTGAGATAGCAAGCTATGATAACAGAGAGAGATACCGTGGTTGCAATTGATTCAAAGAGAGGCAAATACAGAGATGAAAACTGTTGGGATTGGTGATACATCCTATGGGTAAGAGTGTTATTTGAGCTTTTGAGAATTAACTTAAAAGAGTTTATGGAGTTTACTTGGTCTGAGGTTTCTTTAGTAGGGGTTTCTCTTCTTGAGAGTGACAATATATAAAACAGAACTAGGGTTTCTTTGGTGTCAGGTATTGACGCTGCAAAAACAAGGTTTGTTGAACTGACAAACTGAGATCAAACTGATTCCAAACTCAGGCGATCCGAGAAGTAACTGGAAGATCGGAAGACAAGTGATGATCCGAGAGCATAAATTCTCGGATTTCGGATGTGAGGAAGGAGATGAACCTCGGATTGGAAGAGGAGTTAGGATGGTTGCTATATAGAATCTCAGATGATATTGGTGTTAAGAAATATAGGGTTATTTTGTTTTATTGTTTATTAAGAGTAAAATAGTATTTTCAGTTTTCTTTCTCTAGCTTATATAAAATCTCTTTGTATTTAGGTTAAATAACTTTTTCTGTATTCCATTGCATCATGTAGTATCAATGAAACCCTAGCCTCCTCTTTTCTTATTTTTTGTATTTCTCTTTTATTTCTTTGGATTGTTTAACATAGTATCAGAGCTAAGTTTCATGGAAGGAGGCTTAAACTCAAACATAGTTTTCGTGGATCCAATTTCGCAGTGAGTTGGCTGGGCCTCGAATTTTTTTTTTTGGAGTGATCGTACAATTTCGAGAGGGTATTTGTTTAGTTTCTGCAATCTGGTATTTTGTTTTCCTTTCTTTTGCGTTATGGTTTTCTTTGTTTTTTTTTTTTTTTTGTTATGGCTACTGAAAGAGATGATTTGCTTCAGTCTATGAGTGTGAGGTTGGATGGAAAGAATTATTCGTATTGGAGTTATGCAATAAGAACTTTTCTGAAGGGTAAAAAGATGTGGGGATATGTTAGTGGAACTTCTGTGCAACCTAAGAATACTGATGAAGATTATGCTGCTTTGATAGATGCCTGGGAAGCAAACAATGCAAAAATTATTACTTGGATTAACAATTTTGTTGAGCATTCCATAGGTACACAGTTGGCGAAGTATGAGACATCAAAGGAGGTTTGGGATCATCTACAAAGGTTATTCACTCAATCAAATTTTGCAAAACAGTATCAATTGGTGAATTACATACAAGCTCTTCAGCAGAAGAATATGAGTATTCAGGAGTTTTATTCTGCTATGACAGATCTTTGGAATCAATTGGCTCTAACAGAATCGATAGGATTAAAGGCATGTGGTGCCTATATTGATCGTAGAGAATATCAACGGTTGGTACAGTTTCTAAGGGCACTTCGCAGTGATTTTGCAGGACTTAGAGGTTCAATTTTGCATCGTTCTCCGTTTCCTTCTGTTGACTCAGTTGTCAGTGAGTTATTGGCTGAAAAAATACGTTTTAAGTCTTATTCTGAAAAAGGAATTTTTTCTACTTCTAATCCTTCTGTGTTAGCAGTACATTTTAAGCCACTTTTTAATAATCAGAATAAGCCTTACACAAGGGTTGCCTTCTACGAGTGTTGTTTCTGTAAGCAGAAAGGTCATTGGAAGGCTCAGTGTCCTAAGTTGAGACAGCAGGATCAATCGCAGCAGCAATCTCAAGCTTGGAAGCCTGGCAATCAGTCACAATCTAATGCTCATAGATCACCTCAGGGTCACAAACTATCTCAGGGTTACAAACCACCATAGTCTAATACTGCAGCAGTAGTTTCGTCAGGTCCTTTCACCGATCTTAGTACTCTGGCTGAGCAATTTCAGAAGTTTCTCTCCTTACAACCACAAGCTATGTCTGCTTCTTCTTCTGTAGGTCAATTGCTTCATTGTTCTTCAGGTATGTCACATTCTGTATGGGTCTTGGATTCTGGTGCTTCACATCATATGTCTCCAGATTCTTTATCTTTTGCTGTTGTGTCTCATTCGTCTTCTATTCCTGTCATGACTGCTGATGGCACTCCTATGCCTTTCGCAAGTGTTGGCTCTGTTGTCACACCTCACTTGTCTCTCTCTAATGTTTATCATATTCCGAAACTCACCTTAAATCTTGCTTCTGTTGGTCAGTTATGTGATTCTGGTAATTTAGTCACATTTTCCTCTTCTTCTTGTTATGTGCAGGATCTGCAGTCTCAGAAGCTGATTGGGACAGGCCGTAGGAAGGGAGGACTATATATTTTGGACGAGTTAAAAGTGCCAATTGCTGCTGCTACTAGTGTTGATTTGTCTTCTTTTCATTTGAGTCCTTCTTCTTCTAGTTTTTATTTATGGCATTCTCGTCTAGGTTATGTTTCGTCTTCTTGTTTGAGATTTTTGGCATCCACAGGGGCTTTAGGAAATTTGCAAACTCGTAATATTTTTGATTGTAGTGGATGTAAACTGACAAAATTTTCAGCTTTACCTTTTAATAGAAGTATTTCTGTTTCTTCTTCCTCATTTGATTTGATTCATTCTAATGTATGGGGACCTTCTCCTGTTGTCACAAAAGGAGGGTCTCGATATTATGTTTATTTTATTAATAATCATACTCGTTATTGTTGGGTTTATTTAATGAAACATCGTTATGAATTCTTTGAGATATATACAACATTTCGAGCTTTTGTCAAAACTCAACATTCTGTTGTTATAAAATGTTTTAGGTGTGATTTGGGTGGGGAATACACTTCTAATGAATTTTGTGAGTTGCTTGCCTTAGATG
>JAUPMG010077726.1:0-12950 GCA_031762675.1 Pachysandra terminalis | reverse complement strand
TGAGAAAAGCAATAATGAAATACATAGGTATTTCTAAAGTAGTTCCAAATCATGTCTTTACACATTATATATTATATTATATATTATTTATAACGTAATTCAACTCAAAAGATACATACTTTGCAAAACCATGGGTGAACAAATCTTTCAGTTTGATCTTCAAAATGAAAGTTTTTGGAAACAATATCTGTAGATTAGGGGTTGAAATGCACTAGTTTTGATGGGTTTTTCAAATGTTTTAAAGGTTAGAGAGCAATGCTCACTTGAAATATAAACCGTGCTTTCGGTTTTGGCCTTTTTTTTAACAATATATCGACTATATTAGTCAACGCAGTTGATAAACATTAGTCTATCGTACCTTATCAGTCGATAAGTTGATCATATCGACACATACCCTGCATTTTTATAATTTATCGTATCTTACCCTATTGTATTGTGCCGAAACGATTGATATACCATATACAATATGTATCGACTGTATCATGTGATATGTTATGATATTTTGAGCTATGGGTAAGGTAAATTTGATTAAAAGTGCATGTTCTAATTTGCCAACTTACTACATGTCTATCTTGAGGATTCTAGTTTCAGTGGCTAAGAGGTTGGAGAAGTTCTAAAGGGACTTTTTATGGAAAGGATTGGGGGCACAAGTTCCATCTTGTCAATTGGTCAAAAGTTTTCTCTCCCATCTAGGATGTAGGATTACGTTTGGGAAGCTTAACTAAAAACAATGTTACTCTTTTAGGTAAGTTACTTTGGAGATTCAGTGGAGGAAGCATGGTTCAGAATATCTTATCTTATCCATCGATACATTGATATGTATTTTGTATCTGCTGTGTTGGCATGTGTATTTTAGGATAAGTTAATTTTTACACTGTATCAGTCGATACATGTAACATATTGACAGTGGCAATCAATGTGGTTGATATGTTACAGTGTATCGACTAGCACACTTGATACATTACATGTACAAATGTGAAAACGAACCATTTACTCCATTGTTCGATTCTCCTTCTCTCCCTAACTAAACAACCAAACCCCATTGAACTACAACCAGTTTCATCCGAAAATCTTCCTAGGTTGATCGAAAACATCTATTATTTGGAGCTTGAAAAGCACTTCTCCTTTTTGTGCATAGTTCTTCGAGGTATGCATTGTAAGCATTTTTTTTTTGTTGATTTTTAACAACATTTCATTAATCATCAAAGTGAAGAAATATACAAAAAAAGATCCGAGCATTCTAAGCATTTATTTCATTTGCAATTATATTCCTTTTGCCTAAAAGCGTGTTTTGGAGTTTGATTGCATGGATCTATGAATTTCAAGTGAAATCCATAGATCTAGCCACCTATTTTTCAATAAATTTGCAACGTTTTTAGAGATTTTTTTTTTGAAATAATTAAAAATTACATTTTTAGAAAAAACTATTAAACCATATTGTTTTGACCTGAAGTTTCTAAACGTGATGAATCTAAGGCTGATCTATCAGCTTAATAGTTTTTGAATACTTGTGCTTACTTCAAAAAAAATTAAGTTTTATAAATAAATAATTTAATAGTTTTTGTAATTAAATGTATTTTGTTATAAAATAATAAATAGTTTTCATAAAATAATTTGTGCGCATTTGTTCATTTATTCTTACAGTTTTTATGCATTGTTTGTATCAAGTAATAAAACTTCTTCCTTTTTGTTCTATGATATTTCTAAGAGACTTGAGGTCTTTTCTTGATGTTTGAAGTTTGAACTTCAAAGAAGTATGGTTATATGTTTGAAATTGATTATATCTTATTCCTTGTGGGCCCGATTGGTTCGGAGAATTGGAGATGGAATTGAGCTTGGAATTGGAATTGAGGTTTCCAATTCCAATTCTCATGTTGGGGAGCACATAAATAATTGGAATTTAAATTCAACTCTTGAATTCTGTGGAATTCGTTTTGGCCTATTTTAATGAAGCCTCGATTCACAGAGGAGCCCATGTCAATACTGCTCCCCATGAGACCACCATTTTCTTTTCTAAAACTGGAAAACACTCACTTTTATTGATCTTTTGTCGACCGCGAGCCCTCTTCACATTGACCGGTTTGTGAGAGAGAGAGAGAGAGAGAGAGAGAGAGAGATTCTTTTTTTGGGTTGATAAAGAGAATTTGATCAACAAAACGAAATAATAGGGATGTTGCTTATAATTCATTTTTTTTTGTAGAAACATTAGGAACCAATTCCAATTTTAATTCCAAATTTGAAATAATAGGGATTTTGCTTATATTTCCTTTTTTTTTTTGTAGAACCATTAGGAACCAATTTCAATTCCAAATCTAATTCCAAATTTGAATTTCTCTTGTTATCCGATTATTAAAATCTTAATTATGTATAATTTCAATTCTTGATGAATTGGAATTAAAATTCTTAACTCCAATTTGAATTCAACGAAACAATCAGACCCTATAGGTAATTGATGTATTCTATGGGATATTAATGCTTTTCTTTTAATCTTAGTACTTTTTGTTATATTATAGCTAATCAATGTCTTTTAAAGTGTCCATTTGCCTACACGCTACTGGTGTGTTTCCAAACACACACACACACACACACACACATATATATTATGTTAATGAGTATATGATATTAAATTTATGTCAATTCACATTCTTTAGCTTATGTTTGCATCGAAAGAGTCTTGTTTTAAGTATCCAATATTCCCAACCTTTCCATGACTTTTAAGGCGTTTCCAAGCATATCAGTATGTATCTCGATACGTTTCCAGTTTTTAATGAACTGATATGCTACCTTGATACAATATTTAGAACCATGGATGGAAGAGATAGCTTATGGAGGAATGTTGTAATAGCACAATATGGAAGAAAGGAAGGGGGATGGGATTCAAAATGGTACAATGGGTCTTATGTATGTGGACTTTTGAAATAATCTTAGGTGTTGGGAAGTGTTTTAGAGTGGGATCAGTTTTGAGGTGGGAAGGGGTGATAGGGTAAAATTTTGAAAGGATAGATGGTGTGCGGATTCTACTCTTGAGGTGTTTTTCCCAAACTGAGTTCTTTTGGCAACCAATAGAGAAACTTGGGTGAAGTATTTGATGATAGTTAATGTGATGGGGAACAGTTTAGCAGGACCAATCCAATTACTTGCATGTTTAGGCCTATACTTGTTAATTGGGTTATATCTATGGTTTCTTTATCAAACCTTAATTAGGTTAAGATTTTATTATTATTTGTTAGAGTTTGACTGAGAAAGCATTTAGAATTATGATTATCTAGGAAATTCGTGTGAAAATTATAGTAGGATAATATTTTCTTGTTTTAGAAGCTATTTTGTATGTATTTTAGTGTTTTTAGATATCTTCAAGTATATGTATTAGATTATGACTCTTTTTATGTGATTAGGATTTAGTAATAAGTTTATGTAAAGGGCTATTATTGGTCTAAAGATAAATGACGAAAATTGAATAGAATTTTGCACATTTTGTGTTTTTGAGTTGTGACTCCTTTTATTCTCTGGTATTGGTGAGATTCCTTTACCAACCCTTGCTTCAAGTTAGTGAGATTCTACTCTGTTCAAGTTCCTGACAGTGAGATGTTGTCAGATTATTCTTCTCTTCCCTTTATTCTTTTTTTTTTTTTGATCGGTAAAATACTATATGTTATATCATTAGCAAATATAGAACAAATACAGAGCTTCAAAGTAAGAAAGGAGTGACCCTATGTACACAAAGTGTGTACAGCTACTTTGGGAAAGGTCTTAGAATTTTCGTCTATTATTTATTATTCAACCTATACCCGAGGAGCTTTCTTCTGTCTTACATCGTAATGATATGGAAAGGTCTTAGAACTTGAATTTCAGAAGCGCATTATTCAGTTGGGAGGTGAATGGAGTTGTCTCTTTGCTGGAATCATTGCATTCTTATTGAGTAAGGGAGGATGAAGATGCTAGGAAATGGAAATGGGAAGAGTCAGGAGTGTTTTCGGTGAAGTCGTTTTTCAACTCATTTGTTGCTAGGGAAGAAGACTTTGGACTGAAAAGATAATATAGTGAGCCAAGGAGTTGTTGGGGGTAGAAAGCTAAAAATCCCAACAAGAGAAGAGTATTACTGTGGAACCTTAGTCCATCTGTTATTTGCTGGTTTGTGTGGAAAGAGAGAAATAATCAATTCTTTGAAGGAAAAGAATCAAAGGTGGAGGATCAGATATCAAGGGTGCTATCATCAATGTTCTTATGGGCTTTGGTATTACCAGAATTTAAAGACATTCCTTTATTAGTTTTTGATCAACCGTGGAGGAAAGATTTGGCTATGTAACTGTATGGGTGTACAGTTTATACCTCTATTTTTCTTTCTTTTCTTGCTGCCTGGTGGTTGTACATTTTCATCATCATCATCAAATGCCTTATCCTAACTAGTTGGGATCGCCAACAAAAATCCTGTTCCTCCATCCCAATTTGTTAAGACTTAAAAACTATATCATCAGTCAAATTACGAGTATTCATATCCTTTTTGATTGACTCCATTCTTGTTCTTTTTTGTATTCCTCTCCTCTTAGATCCTTCAATGATATCACCCTTACACCTTTGCATAGCTGCTTCCCTTGCTCTTCGCTTTATATTCGCAAACCATCTTAACCTACTTTCCTTCATCTGATCTTCTATTTGGGCCATGGTTAATCACTCTTGGATATGTTCATTCCTCACCTTATCTTTCGTAGTCTTCCTACACTTCCATCTCAATATCCTCATTTCAACAACGTTCATCCTATGCATATGTTGTTTCATTGTTGCCCAACATTTTGATCCATACATTATACCAGTCCTAATGGCTGTCCTATAAAAATTTTCTTTTTAGTTTGAGTGAAACACGTTATTGATAATTTATCCTAGATAATGAAATTGCTTTTAGGAATTTGTTGATTCTCAATTCTTATTGTTACATCACCTCTACTACTGTTTGTGCTAAAGTTACATTCCTTGTACTCGGTCATAATTCGACTTATTTTCAAACCTTTTGATTCAACCGTCTCTCTCCATAAATCTAATTTTGAATTTATTCCCTCTCTAGTTTGGTCTACCAAAACCACATCATCTACGAGAAGCATACACCAAGGCACCTCCTCTTGATTACGAGTAGTCAATTCATCCATAATTAAAGAAACTCATAGCTGGCTTATCTTTACTTGGAACTCATTTGTCTTGTTGCCCATCGCTCTTACCCTAGTTACCTTTCTTTCATACATGTCTTTAATAATCTCGATGTATCTGACTGGTGCCCTTTTCTTGTCCAAAGCCAACCAAATTAACTCTTTGGGAACTCTTATCATATGCTCTCTCTAGATCAATAAAAATCATATGAAGATCTGTCATCATCCCTTTAAATTTATTCATTAATTGTCCAAGTAAAAAGATAGCCTTGATGGCAGACCTCCCTGACATGAAGCAAAATGGATCTTCTGACACTGGTTATTCTTCTTAACCTTTGCTCCATCACTCTTTGCCATAATTTCATGGTATCACTCATAAGCTTTATTCCATGATAATTGGCACAATTCTGATCATCTCCTTATACTTGTATATAAGTACTATCATGCTCTTCCTCCAAGCATTTGTCATTTTTTCTAGTCCTTAAAATTCCATCAAATAATTTGGTCAACTGTAGTATGCCGATCTCTTCCAAGCGCTTCCACACTTCAATTAGAATGCCATCAGGGTCCTAAAGGCTAAAGCCTTTCATATTTTCAACTTGGCTAAAGCCCCTTTTACTTTGGAGACCTTAATTCTACAGACATTGCAGTGTCTACTTGCCTCTTCCAATAACTACATCTGCACAGCTAAGGCTTTATACGTTACAGACATAATACATACTAATTTACTGATCAGGAAAAAAACTCTTTTCTCTAAGATCCAGTGCAAAAGTGGATGAAACACATTATGTGCTTTGATTTGATGTGTTTTGATTTGATGCAATTATATGGATTTGTTCAAGTACTCGCAAGCAAACTTGTAAAAAAATGTGGTCATGGTTTATATTGTTTTTGTCCTTTTCTTTTGGTTTTGGTTTTTATTTGTTCATGTATTTTAGGTCATTTAGATGGTAAAAAGATTTACAGTATATATTTTTTTTGTTTATATTTAATACCAGTAAATCATATATTATTATTATTATTATTATTATTATTTTCATAAGTAATTATATCCCTACAAAATTTTCCTAAGTTTACACTGTTAGTTTTGATTTTTTTTTTGTCAGAAATATGCTAATTCTTCCATAATTGAAAATCATTCCAGATCGAAAATTTTCATTTTTAGAGGGAAATTTCCATGAAAAATGGAATTTAAACCTTGCATACAGTTTGCAGTCTCAATTTATTATCTGTAGTTAGCATCCTCAAATAGTTAAATGAGATAGTAGTAACTACTGTTCTCTACTTTGTATTGACTATGCTTTATAACATGTAATTTATGCAAACTAATGAATAACAAATTAAGTTATAAATTATTAGAATGTTTTGTAGGTGCCAATTCCCTTCTTGGACAAGTGACCAAGATCTTTATGCAGTCAAGCTGAGCTTCCTTCCTTCAAAGACCATAAAAAAGTGTTATGTTGGTTATTATACCTGGGAATGTGTACTTAGCAGCTGCAGTGAATGCAAAGAATGCTGCTTAGATGGCCTTTTTTGACAAGGTGGAAGAAGCTGAGATGGCAGCCCTTATGTTGATTCACCAACTCACCCTCTTCCCATGGTGAAAATTTTTTACCCAGTTGCCTCATTCTTTTTGGCATAAATGGCATTCTTCTTGCACATGCAAGACCAGGTATGCTTCCTATATTTAAAATAGACAAAAAAGACGAACAAACGGGTACGTTTCTGTTGGGGAGGTACTGGGCTAAAATGTGCCACTGGGAAGAGTATGACGTAGTGAACAAAGTGGATCCGTCTCATCCCACCATCTTAGCTGCTAAATGTTATAAGATCCAGCCTTTGCGACCTTCTTTGACTGCACTGTCCATTCTGAAGGCACACACACACCCTCACTCTCTTTCTCTCCCTCTTGGAATGAATACTCCATGGTTTTATAAGTTGTACAAGCCATATGGTTTGGTACATATTACATGCTAAGTGTAATACTTGTTAGAATTTCTTCTTTTCACTAAAAATCTGTTTCAACACATCCATGAATGTGTCATATGTGTTTTAGATTTTCCAATTTTTTGTTTGGACCTTAATACATCCCACCCACAGTATCAAGCTTGTTATAACCTTTCTGATCTAATTTTTCATCTTTTTATCTCTGTATCAGGATATACCATATGGTAAATTTAGCATAAATCTAGTTTTTATCTCGAAACAACATGATGTAATCTTACTGAATTCGAAGTTGTATCTGATAAAAATTAACTGAATCATATGACAAGTGCTTTTCTACTTTGGATCTGTAATAGTTTATTTTTTACTCAACATAGTTTTATTGTATATTGTACATCGTAGTCTTGAATTTAAATGCCTATATTTACATTTGATATAAAAAGAAATTTTAAGCTTGATTATATATTACCAAGGTTAAAAATTTCAATTCCGAGGGAAATTTTGTGCCTTTCAGAACAGGATTATTTTGAGGAAAATTTCTTCTCCTTGCAATATTTTCGGAGTAAACATTATGGTGCAAAATTTCAAGCTAAGGGAAACAGTGTTTGATACATTGATGAAATGTTGTTGACATGTCGCCCAAAATGTACTGGGCGACATAAGTTATCAGGGGGAATGGCCTTATGTCGATTTTCTTTGATGTCACCGACATGGTGCTCACTTAAAGAATTTTTGCAACTTACGTGGGAAATGTAGATCATTTCAATCGACATTTCCCACTTTCTAGTCTTCCCCCTTTTCTTTCTCACAAGACCTCTTTGAAGCTTGTTTTGTTTTTTTTTTCTTTGCTATTTTCAACCCTAGAGTAGAAGGTTGAAGATTCAACGCTTGACTAACACGTTGAAGGTAAAACGTGGTTTTTTTCTTAGATTTGATGTCTTTAAACTTATTCAAGTTGCTTAAAAATAATATATATGATGTAACGACACCCCATCTATCGATGGATGTCGTTATTTGTTTTTTGAAAATTAAAAGTAATATTTATTTTTATAAGTGAAAAAATCAATTAAAAACTAGGTTCCTTTCAAAAACTGGGCTCCCCAACTGTTTTGCAAAGAAGCAAAACAGCCGCAAATGATCTGCTTATTCAAGGTTTATTTATTTATTTATTTTCACATGACATGCCTGTTTACTACTTCCTTGTGATCAAATTATTGAATGTCAAAATCTTGTCTGGAGAAGCTGTCCACATAAGAGATTGCTCTTTAGATGGCACGGGACCTTAGAAGCTGTCCGCAAGCTTGGTCAAACACTGGTCAATCCTTGATAAAATGATCTGAACGAGAAATATCTTTTCTTACTGGGTCTTCTATCCTCGCAGCCTTCCAAAAGGTAAGCTGAATATAAATTCTCCAACAACATGTCTAAATAATTGATCTGCCGATCATACAACTCCCATGAGAATGGACACCATAACAGTTCTCAATTTCCTTTAGCTAAAGATCATTGACGTGTGTTTGATTGTTCAAGGCGATGGAAAACACACGGGGAAAGTGCCTCAAGGGTCTATCCTCTTTTCCCAAATATCATCCCAAAGGAAAAATCTATCCCCAAATCCCACTCTGAATGAAATTTGTTTGGAACATTCTCTATAAAGCTGCAAAATTATTTTCTGAAGGCTAATCCTGTATGACCCTTTACTCCATTGCTGTCTCAATCATTATGCATGCTTTCATATTTGGTTGAAATGATAAATCTCCACAAACTGTTTTTCCTCTACATATCTGTAAAGCCACTTTTCTAGAATAGCCTTGTTGAAAAGGTTAAGGTCTCGTACCCAAACCACCTTTTTCTGAGGTAAACAATCTTCCCACCTCACTAGATGAAACTTAAGTTCTTCTCAATTCCATTCCATAATTTGTCTCTGCAATTTCTTCAATATGTTTACTATTGAAGCTGATATCTGAAAAAGAGATGGGAAATATGTCTGTAGGGTAACTATGGTGGTTTTGATGAGTGATCTTTCCTCTTTTAGAAAAAATTGTAAGCTTCTTTTTAGATCTTTCAATCTATGGGTCCAAATGTGAAGTAGACCCTAATGAAAAGCCCAAGTAAGACGTCAGAAGATATCCAATGGTACACAACCCAAGTTTATCACCTCAAGTTACATTCAAATTTTCAATCTCTCCAGCCCTGAGAGCAGTGCTTTTGGATAAGTTAATAGTCAACCCTGATATCACTTCCAAACAACAGAGAACACATTTCTAAGATATCCAACTTTTGGCATCGTAAAACACAGTGTTTCATTTGGGAACTATAAGTGAGAAATACTAGGAGCTCTATCAGGTTCACTTCTTCCACCTTAACATTTTGCTAAGAGCTTCCATCACAATGATGAAAATAAAAGAAATTATGGGATACCCTGCCTTACGCCTCTAAAACTTCTTAAAAATTTATAGATGTCCAATTCACAAGAATTGACAAAGGTTCTGTTGATATACATGCTTTGATCCATGCTCTGCATTTCTTATAAAACCCCATTCGCCTCAGCATATACTCTAAGAAACTCTAAAACACATGGTTGTATTCCTTTTCTATTTTAATTTTACGAACAACCCCCCAATGCCCATCTTGATATCTAAAATATTAGCATTCATTAGCTATTAGTTCTCCATCCAGAATTTGTATGTCATGAACTAAAGCGCTTTGGTGTTGTGGTATAATGCGATGGAGGACTTCCTTTAATGTAATGGATTAGATCTTTGTTATGAACTTATAAATCCTACCACCTAGGATGAAGTGTTGAAAACCTTCTATGTTAATTGTCCCTCCTCCCTTGGATACTGAAAAGGTAGATTGAGGGTGATTCATCTATTGTAATCTCATGGCTCACATCTACGTGGTTGCACTCTTGGCAAGTAGCCCTCTTAGTTCCATTGGCCCATACCTTGATTTTAGGTCTTAACTCCTCGTTTACTCATGTGCCATGGTCAGTGAATGCTGTAGTTGACAGCCTTGCTAGGATAGGTGTACATAGGGAGTCTTTATTTGTAGGTTTGCCCATGGAGGATATGTTAGATGGAGTTGTCGTCTTTGATTATCATTTTCTTTTTTACTTTCTTTGCCGTTATGTCTCCCCTCTTGGGGGTGATCTTTATACATTCTTTCCTTTTTCACAATTATGCTCAATTGTTCATCCAAAAAAGAAAGTGATGCATTTCGTATTTATACTCTTCTCGAGGGAACATTTATTATGAAGTTCTGTCATGATCATCATAAAATCTCACTTTAGGAATTTCAAACGCTTCTAACAGAATGTGGCCTTGGAGTCTCGTCTCTTCTCAGTTCCCCAATTGATTTTGCCTCTTCCTCTTTTGAAAACTCTCTCAAGGAAGTTCCTTCCCTTGTGTGGAATGAATTCCATATTGTCTAAATTTGGGCAGCAAGCTGAATATTCACAACTCGAACTTTAAATAGAGGTTTTGTTTGTGTGCATGCGTGGGTGGGTGGGTGTGCGTGTGTGGGCATGGGTGGAGCTACATAGGGGCAAGAGGTGTCAACTGCCCCCCCTCGATTTTTTTTTTTTAACTTTTTTTTTAAAATTTTAGAGCTGGCAATTGCTTTTGTAACATGTTACAAGTTGCCCCCTGTAAATTTCGTTTTGCACCCCCTAGAGTTTTTTTGTTGCCCCCTCTCAATATTTTTTTTTCACTTTTGTATCGTCCTCAGTTGGGGTGTCAATTGGTTCAGTCTAAACCAAAAACTGAACAAACCAAACTGCAAAAGTCGGTTTGCTTTGTTTGTTTTTTTAATTTTGGTTTGGTTATGGTTTAGAAAACAAAAAACCGATTTAATTTGGTTCGGTTTACGATTAAGGCTTCAACTAAACCAAACCGAACCGAAAAAACCGAAGTAGATTATATATATTATTTATATATATGTGAGTATGTATAATATATAAACTAGTATTAATTTTGTCTTCTTTTTGTTAAAAATAGCATTAATTTTGTCAAACCGAAACTCGATTTTTTGTCAAATCTCACCCCCACTACAATAGAATCCTAGATCCGCCCCTACGTGTGGGTGTGTATGTGTGGGGGAGGGGGAGGGGGAAGGGGGGGGGGTGCGTGTGTGCGCTCGCTCTCATGCGTGTGTGTGTGTGGTTCTCTTTCTTTTTTTCCTTGAGTCACATATTTCAAGGTTTTTATAGTAAAAATATAAGTACCATATCTAAGCATTCCTGATTTTTAAACCCTCTTACATTATATCAATGTCTCTTCTTGATTTAATTTTCCACAGGAATATGCTTCTATGCACTATATATATACTACTATTAAAAGCAAATACCCCCTTTAGAATATTTCCGTACAAAATTCTTTTTTTTTTTTTTTAAATTTTATCCTTAAAAAAAACGTCATTTTCATTCCTTTTTTTTTTTCCTCTTTTTTTTTCTTTTCAAGATTTATCCAAATCTCCTTTTTCTTGTTTTTTAAACCTTTTTTTTTTTTTTTTTTTTTTTACTTTTATACAAAAAAAAAAAAAAAAACATATAATAATTTTTTTTTTTAATTTTTTTTAAAATTTATAAAAATCATATTTTTCCTTTTTTTAAACCTTTTTTTTTAATTTTTATCCAAAAAAACGTTTGATCCTTTTTTAAAATTCCTTTTCATTTTTTTTTTAAATTTTTTATCCAAAAAAAAAACGTTAGCCATCCTTGTCATTCCTTTCTTTTTTTTAAAGATTTATCCAATACGGTCCTTTATTGTATTTATTAATGTTTTTTAAGATTTATCCAATACATTCCTTTATTTACTTATTAATTTTTTTTTAAAGTTTTATCAAAATCCATAAATCCAATGTTTTAGATATTTCTGAACTAATAAATTACTCCTTGGTCTTTTTCATTCTTTTTTTTTTCCTTTTTTTTTCAAGATTTATCCTAATCTCCTATTATTTTTCAAACCTATTTTCTTAATTTTTATCCAAAAAAAAAATGTTACATACATTCCTTTTTTTTTTTTTAATATTTATCCAAATCATATGTTTTCCTTTTTTTATCCAAAAAGAAACCTTAGATCCTTTTTTAAAATTCCTTTTCATTTTTTTTTCCAAAAAAATCTAATAAAAAATTCTCCGTTTTTTTGGATATCCTTTATTATTCAAATACTCCTTATTTTCATCTTTATGATCCCATCTTTTTTTACTTATTTTTTAATATCCATTCCGTTGGGTATCCAATATTTATCAGTTTACCAAAATGAACTAATAAAATTATTTCACTAAAACTCTTTCACGATTTAAATATCTATTAACATCCCTTTATTTTATTTTTTATTTTTTTTAAGTTTTATTAAAATCCCTAAATCCAACGTTTGCATTCTTTTATCTTATTTATTATTTTTTTAAGTTTTAAAATCCATAAATCCAACGTTTTAAATATTTATGAACTAATAAAATACTCCTTATTTGACTAAAACTCTTTCGCGTTTTAGATGTCTATTAACATTTCTTTATTTATTTATTACTTTTTTTTTAAGTTTTATTAAAATCCATAAATCTAACGTTTTAGATATTTTTGAACTAATAAAATAGTCCTTATTTCACTAAAACTCTTCACGTTTTAGATATCTATTAACATTTCTTTATTTTATGTATTAATGTTTTTCAAGTTTTATTAAACCATAAATCCAACGTTAATGAAACCTGGAGAACCCAATCGGTTATCTATTTTTGAACTAATAAAATAGTCCTTATTTCACTAAAACTCTTTACGTTTAAGATATTTATAAACATTTCTTTATTTTATGTATTAATTTTAAGTTTTATAATTTTGAAATAATAAAATGCTAGGGTTGGAAAATCATG